>PVIR01006145.1:0-67590 GCA_004026965.1 Petromus typicus
TTTGTTATTTTTTCTTCATTCATCCTGTAGTTTTACAAACAGTATTTAATACTTTGATGAAATCTGCAAACATGGAACAAATCTCCCATCTCAGTTTACAAGAACCATTAGCTTGTTGAAAATGAGTAACATGCAGGTAAGGGAGTTGGGCCATGTAATTTGAAAATTCTCTAAGTTTTCCAATAATACAAAACTATAGTTCTGGTTAATGTCATTTACAGGCAGATTCTTGATTCCTTGGGTAAACTAATATAAAATATATCACCATAAAATAGAGGGACAAATATTTTCTGCAAATTTGTGTTCCTTTCTGGGTAGCTCTTTGGTGTTTCTTAGTGTAGAGAGCTACTTTTTGAAAAGAATTCTTAAAATTAATAATTTAATAGTTTAGAATCCTTACTTCTTAAATAAAAAAGATCAGTTCCCAAATGATAGCCATGTATTTGATTTCAAGAAATCGCTTATCTACAAGAGGGAGGGTCCTCTCGATGTGCTCATAATTCCGCCAGCACTGTCTGGAATAGTATCTATAAGGTGATAAATGCACAATTGATTAGTGAAATTAATAAATTAGTAAAAAAATTTCCATCTGTTCTGAATCAGGCATTAAGTTTACAAAAAAGGCAAAACACAAGGTTTAAAGCCATGAGAGACTTCGTCTGGAGGACAGCTCAGTCATATCACTAATAAATTTACATTTTGTAACCCAAATTGCTGCAAACAAAAAACATTTGGGAAAAAAGCCTCAAAAATCTGATAAGCTGTTGCTGTTTATTTCTACATGTCCCCCAACCTGATCGGACCATGGAGGCTTGTAGCTGATGTGCTGTTGGAGGTGGTATTGATCAGAACGGGCAGGTCGCATATCCTGTGTTCTCTCTCCTCACCTCCCACTTCTCTCTCTCTGCTTCCTGATGTGAGGAGTGAGCCGCTTGTCCTCCCTGTGTCACGCTGTCATATCATACTGTCTTTCTTTGGAGCCAGTGACCCACTGGATGAAACTTCTCAAGGCTGAAAACCAAAATACATCTGTCCACAAGTTGTGGGTGATATATATTTATCTACCTATATCTATATCTATAGATAGATGATAGATAGATAGAGACAGAGATAGAGATAGAGATAGATATCTTTATATAGATCTTTATACTATATACATGCCATTTTTAATTATCTATAGGAATGCTGCCAATATCAGCATTCTAAAGCATAGTTTAAACTTTAAATATTCTTATTATTATTTCATTTTCAGTATATGTAACTGAATTAAAATACATCAATGTTAATAATCTACATGTTATAATATTTTTCTGAATTAAGCAGAGTATGTGGAATAATTGAAGATAACTTTCTTACAGATAGCTAAGTCAGGCAGAGATGATCAATAGGAAGTAAAAAACAGGCAGAATACAATACAAGGTCAGAACAGAGATGAGCCAAACCCAGGCTGTGGGTAACAGCTCAGCTGACAGAAACTAGGCCACAAGATGGAAACAAGAGGACTAAGCCTGCAAGCCTTCCCAGAGATTTACACAAAACAAAGCAACCCTCAAAACTTTGCTGTAACTATGACCATTTGATCCAGTAAGTCCAAGCAATAATCAAAAACAACAACAACAACAACAACAACAAAGAAAACCAGAACCAACATCATGAGCACACAGACAGATAGACAGGTGGCCAGGGCACTCTGACCAACCTCCTACCCCTCCCTAAAATGTCATTGTTCTACTCCGCACCATGTACATTTGCTACATACTTTGTTTTATAATGAAATCAATGTTAGTTAAGCAACTGTACTTATAACCTCATAGGTTTATTGTACTTTACCCGAAGATAAACTGTGATGTTATTTTACTCTATACTGAAATATTTAATACCTGAGAGGTTTTCAGAGTTGAAGAAAAACAAATCTAGGAGATTGAAGAAGCTAAATTATATGCATTTTAAGCAGTTCTAGAGCTGATTATGCAGCTCAATGGTACAGCAGTGGGATAGCATGTAACTGGCCCTGGGTTCAATCCTCAGTAATGACATGAAAAAATAAATCCAGAAAACATGAAATTACATACATTAGTGGATTGGAAGTCATTTTTGTACAAAAAACAATGCTTAGAATCTACCAGAATAAAAAGACAAATGTAAAGTGAATAAAATTATACAACAGTCTTCTCAGAAGCAGAATCATATCATAGAAGAAAATGGAACAGAATAAATTAAAAACAGTCAAAGAAAAATATTTACCAACACAACAGTATTACTGTTAAGTGTGAATAATTTCCAATAATAAAAAAGAAATTTTCAAAATCTATTTCTAGAAAAATACTCATGAAATGATTCAAAGAGATACATATAAGATGCCAAAGTAAATTTTAAATGAAAATGCAGAAAATATATAAATTAATAATATATTAATATATATATTACATATCTATACATATATCTATCTACCATATATATATATATATATATATCAATATCATAGATTTCAATAAACATTGGCAAAAATATTTGAGATAACTTACAAAGAAATAATGAACTATTTTGAAGATTATTTAAACAAGTCTTAGTCCTGTTTGTTCTATCTTCACTCTTTATTACAAGTATTTTATATTTTTTTAGAAAATATAAAGTTGTGCTATAATAACATATTTATTTAGAATAAAATGTAATATAGGACATATACAATATTTAAATTAATTAATTATGAAAAGGTGAAAAGTAATGTGACATAAATTAAACAGAACACTGTAAAGTAAGGTTTTTTTAATTAGCAGAGTATAACAGGAGAAAATTTCAACTCTATTGGCAATAATATAGATGTAGATAAATCAAACACATTTATTAAAAGAAAGATTTTTGAGGCCAGACACAGCAAATATTAAGTTGATGACACAACATAGTCCTAGAATTCCCTGCAAAACTTTTAACTGTTGCATAAAAGCTCTTAAATGAAACACTGCATTAGTGATACAGTTCATTAATGTATCAGTAACAAAATGCATAATATAATATTCAGATGGCAAAACAATATAACCAAAATCTATATGTGTTTATAATGGATCTAAAAAATGTAATGTAGAATGAAGTTAGAAGATTTACGTTTTTTTTTTTTTTTTTGAGACAGGGTCTCGCTTTGTGTTTCAGGCTGGCCCTGAGCTCAGCCTCCAACTCACATCACAATCCTCCTGCCTCTGCTTCCCGAGTGCTGGGATTACAGGCGTGAGCCACCACGCCCGGCACTGTGCTATGTGGTACTGGTTGCTGCTGGGTGTGAGTATCCACACCCAGTATTGTTATGTGGTTACCGGGGAATCGAACCCGGGTCCTTGCGCTTGCGAGACAGGCGCCGGAACCACTGAGCTAACTCCCCGGCCCCTAGAAGATTACGTTTTATACATTTACTGACAACGTAATACTATTTATATGAGTACAATACAACATTTACATGAGCATAAACATAAAAAGAAATTAAGTTAATATGACTCATGGAAATGAAGATAGAATAGACAATAGAGAAGAGCAATGTAGTTCTCTATTGTCATAGTATTATGTACTTTTTTATGGATACAGATGATATTAAACGCTTAATAGAATTTAGCATTTGGTGATTTGGAGTGGTGGAAATTGATAATTATCAAATTTTAATGACCTGAATATTTAATACGCCTTTCTTCAATAAAAATGATCCAAATACTCCTATGTTACTTTTATACCTGTCAGAAACTAAAAAAAAGAAAGAAAAAAGTAACAATAAAATTGTGTTGTGAAAATCTTAAAAATTTGCCAACTTTTAAAAAATAGTCAGTGGTCATGATCTCATATTTACAGATTTTGCCACAGAAGTAAATATGTATTATTTAAGTGTATAATAATAACTACAAGGGAAAATATTACAATAAACAAAAGCATCTCTCAAAAATAAGAGAAATTGGGCTGGGAGTTAGCTCAGTGGTTGCAGCACCTGTCTTGCAAGTGCAAGGACCCGGGTTTGATCCCTGGTAACCACATACCGTACTGGGCGTGGAGACTCACGGCCAGCAGCAACCAGTACCACATACCACAGTGCCGGGCGTGGTGGCTCATGCCTGTAATCCCAGCACTCAGGAGGCAGAGACAGGAGGATTGCTGTGATGTGAGTTTGAGGCTGAGCTCAGGGCCAGCCTGAATCACAAAATGAGACCCTGTCTCAAAAAAGCTAAAAAAAGAAAGAGAAATTAAGACTAGAAATTTATGGACAGATATGTATATCTCATTTTTGTATATTATCCATAATTGTAAATTATTGTTTGAAGATGTATGTATTACCCCAAGACACAGATATTTTAATTTTAAAAATCAGAAAATTAATAACAGAAAAGAACTGCACAAGGATTTTTACATTATTTCCTGGAAAAAATGGAATTATAGTTTATTTTTTCTTCTACCTTTCTGTGCACAGTTTTTATAATGAGAGAATCAATGTACAATTTATCAGTTTAGTTGTTTCCTATATATAGAAATACAATTTCTATTTTTGAAATAGAAAGTATTATTATCTCTTAATCTTTTCATAATGTTCTTTGAACTCTATTTGCTTCTTCAGTTGTGATTTACATTCCAAATTTAATTCTGTCCTAAATACCCAATACAATAGATTAAATTATGATTATAACTTTATTCATTTCACTGTTTTACATTATTCTTACCCAACTGATTCTAAAGCTCATAGACAAAAATTATAATAGTAATAATAATAAAACAATAATTAAACAATGAACACAGAATGCTTATTAATTTCTGCATTTTCTCCCAAGATTTCCTTCATTCTTAATGTGTTTAATTCTCTTAGTAGTACACTGAAATAAGTACTGTTAACATCTATATTATGAATGGGGAAACTGAGGTGAATGGAGACTAGAGCTTGGACTATGCAAATATAGAGACGAGTGGGTACTACGCATGGGATCTGAGCTCAAACAGCCTGGCTCTAGAAACTTGTTGTTTTTGCTCTCTCTTGTACAGAGAAGAAAACTGTTCTTATCTAGCAGAACCTTAGATTTTTACTGCACAGGATACAATATAATTCTTTAATTGCTTCTCTGAAGGGTAACAACATCTAGGTAATTTCATTTGTTCATTTATCTAATTGAAAATCTTTTTGAATAAATTTTTACTCAACAGAATTCTCAAAAAATATTTAAGTCAGAAAACTTTGGTTCATATTATGATGATGAATATTCACTTGAAAATTGCCTTAGCATTCATTATGAGCTAGCAGAGCAGGCCAAAGACTTCACCAATATAGACTCACAGGAAGCACTACGAGAAGGCAGACCCACTGGCTCCGCATCTTCCTCTAGTCTGTTATCCTTTCACCATAGCAAATCTTCACTACTCTAAAATGCATACAGTACATAACACACACACACACACACACACACACACACACACACACACACACACCAACTAGAACAGCTTTTGTTAAAATACGTAACATTTTTGTAGTCAATTGTCCCTTAAAGGAATATTGCAAACTGAAATTTTTCAGTTAAAATTCATTAAATAGAGAGTTTTATATATCTCTTGTTCTACAGAAACAATAAAAAGAAAGAAAACGGTAATGTGGGGTTGGTAGTGATACAAACCAAAAGCAAACCACAGATTCTCTGTTCTTTGTTACAACATTCATGGACACAACACCTGAGCACGGAAGCTGCACATTTTCTGTTTTGTGGGAGGCATCAGAAAAATCCAAACTACTCCTCTCTCAATTTTAGGAGTGAACAGACTTTGCAAAAACTCTGGCAGCAAAAGGTATGGCTGGAAGGTTGCTGGAAGAAGCAGAGGAGCACATATATAGAGAGTTGTACATTTATGGCTCTACTAAATGGTATGACACCAACCAGAGAATCAATGTGCCTCAGACTGAAGACGATCAATTTGATAATTATGCATTTTGGACAAAAACTACACATACCCAATCTTAATAGCTCTACCTTGAACAGCTAATGCCTCAGCTCTCTCCATAAATAGTTGACTTCACTCTAAAAAAGTAATGATATTTGAAGAAATGATCAGTAAACACTCCAGATTTTTTCTTTACTATTTCAAGGCTTTATTTTCCTTTGGAATAATTTAGTTTTAGAAACTAAACAAAAGTAATTTTCATACATCTCCTCTAACATGTACATGGACTCTCTCACTATTGACATTTTTTTGGCACTGGGCATTGAACTTAGAACCTTGCACTTTCAAGGAAAGCATGGTGCTACTGAGCTAAATCCCACACTATTGACATTTCAAACCACAATGATAAACTTATTTTACTAGATAAACCTACAATTTGTTATTATCATATAAAATATATAGTTTATATTAGGGTTCACTCTTGGTGTAGTACATTCTATGGGTTTTAACAGGCATACGATGCCATATACTGTTACAGCATCATTTTGAATAGTTCCAAATTTCTAAAATCCCTATGTGATCTGCCTCTGCATCTCTCATGCACATATTTTGAAAGCAAAAGAAGATTGAAAGAAATGAAAACTAAAAAGGTAATTTAAAAAACACAAATCTTTAGAAGAGTCACAATTTTGAGAAGGTGCTTAATTGCTTCTACATTTTAATATTGCTAAAATGCAATCCTTCTGTACTTCATTTAAAGCAGACATATATCAGCTAAAAGAAAATGTCAGGGAATACATAAAATGTAAAAATCAAAGAGTAATATAGAAAAACATTACAGAGATAAAAGGTACAATAGAAACAAAAATATCACAATATAACTACTTTTATTACAAAAAATGAGGAATGTGACACAGCAGGTTCATGGAATAGAACTGAACTAATTGAGAGAGTATAAAATTTAAAACAAGTTTGGATGACAGATGTGGAAAATAAACAAATGGGATCTAACATGTTCATAACGGGTGATTTCAGAGAAAAAAAGAAGCAGTAGAACAAACAGCCAAAACCTTAGCGGGATTGGAATTCATACTAAAGAAACAATATAGGGCTGGGGAGTTAGCTCAGTGGTTCCAGCGCCTGTCTTGCAAGCGCAAGGATCCAGGTTCAATCCCCAGTAACCACATAACAATACTGAGCATGGAGACTCACCCCAGCAGCAACCAGTACCACATAGCACAGTGCCGGGCGTGGTGGCTCACGCCTGTAATCCCAGCACTCAGGAGGCAGAGGCAGGAGGATTGCTGTGATGTGAGTTTGAGGCTGAGCTCAGGGCCAGCCTGAACCACAAAGCGAGACCCTGTCTCAAAAAAAAAAAAAAAAAAAAAGAAAAAAAAAGAAACAATATAACACACTCAAAATTTCCTTATTTAAAAGAATCATAAATAAATACGGTAAACATCAAGAATATCCCAACAAAGACTGAGCACCTGTGAAACATTCTGACAATAAAAATACAAAGAAAGCTAAGTATTATGTGGACATACATCAGAAAAAAGAAAATCAGATTCATGCATGGAAATGTTATGTATATCTCAAAGTTCTGCACAACTAGAGTATTTCCAATATGGCAAGAATCCTCAGCAATGCATATGTACATACATATATCTACATATACGTGTGTGTATATTTGTGTATATATATATGTATATATTATAAATATCTATATTATATATATGTATATACATAGATATTTCTGAATGTAAATATACTGTGATTCTAAAAGGGAACTATTGTTTTACATGAAAAGTATTCAGGTGAATAGAAAATATAGCATCTATGAATTTGGTGCAGGGTGCCAACATTAAGAAGTGAAATACAGTAACTGAAAATACAGTGGTGAATAAATATTTGTTGTTGAGGAATGAATTCTTTCAAATTTAAAATTAACCTAAACTAAGACCATGAACATTGAGCTGCAACCGAAATACAGTAAATTTCAGTAATGTAAAACTGATAACAGTTTATATTCAGAGTGTATGAGTAATCTTGACAGCCATAAAATACATATGCGAAAACATCCTACTATTGTAACAAGGACTTATAGAGGCTGTTTAACACTTTAACTTCTATCATATGAAAAAACTCTAAACTATTGACATGTGCACAGTTTGTGTCTTTAGTTGTAGCATTATATTTTTGTAACTAAAATCTTCCTTGGGAAGAAAGATATACCTGAAATGTAGCAGTTTCTTCAGTTCCATTCAGATTCATTTTTTTTCTAGTTTAATAAAATTTAAAAAGATACTATACTTGTATATCATGTTATTATATTTCCAAACACTTCTTATTTTAACAAAGGATATATGTTAAGACTATTCCTAGAAAAACCCTGGCCTCTTTCTTTCTCTCCCTAAATTATCTTATTATCTAAATTTAACTATGAGAATAATCTCCAAATCTTATGATTATTATTTTTAGGTGATGAGATTTCTTTTTGAACTTTTATATTTAACTTGAATTATTTTTAAGAAGTGTACTTTATGTTGCTGCATTTTAATCACTATTCCATTAATATAAATATGTAACTAAATAAATTAGCAAATATCCCATGGCCCATTTTCTCTTATATATTAATTTAAAAATCACAAATTAATGTTTATACTATTGAGCATAACAGACAAATAGAAGTATACAAATAATTTTGTACACTTCAAATTATTTTTGCAATTTGATTTTTGTTTATCTAAGATCAGACCTAATATAATAATCATTTTTTAAAAGACTAAGTGAATTTGTATGAGGAAAGTTACATGGAAATTCTTAAAAAGATATTTTGATACTAGAATTTTCAAAGGAAGTAATGTAGTGCAGTTGTTTATAAATGAGCTTTTTTGTGAAGATGGGAGAAGTTATGCATTTATATAACCTCATATGAAGCCTAATATATAAGTTGCCGGATTTGAAATCTTTAGCCTGTACAGCCATGATTATTGATAATAAAAAGAAAAGAAATCACTGAACCATCAAAGATGAAATTACTCTGTATTTACTATATGAATTGTAACAATATCTTTGTGTATATGTTTGTTTTATGAAAATAGATATTTTCATTTGTGTATGAAGGAAAAGAGACAGAATAGATGCTTAACTATCTTCTCTCATTACAAAACAGCAACATACAGTGGAGAAACCTTCAGCAACAACTTAAAAGATAATAAACAAATCCATCAGATAAATGAAAATTGCTCAAAACAAGCAATTCAATATTCAACATATAGCACTTTTTTTTCAGATACCTTTGAGAAGCACTGTCAGTGTAGAATATAATTATTAATACCTCATTTTCCAAAATGATTCTGTATAATTCTACTGTTCTGTTATTTTCTCAGTATAACTTCTATTTAGTCATTCTGTGCATGTTTCTCAGAGGACATAGCCAGGATACTGATTATTTAAACATAAGTAATTTTCATATGAATAAGCAAAATACAATTTCCAACTTTTTTCTCACTCCCTCCTAATGTTACAGTATTCTATTAACATAATGGGTAATATACACATGGGTAATTTCAGAATTCTTAAAAGTTTCATCCCCAAGTCATCAACTTCTGAAACTTTTCATAAAGTATTATAAGAACCTTATACTGACAAGCTTAACTAGTACAAATGGCACAGGATGTTCCAGAAGCTATTATCTCAAACTAGGATAAAAAGTCAATGCCATACAAATTTTGGTGAGCCCATTTGACCTCCAGTCTTGCCTTCTTCCTTTACCAAATCCCTCCCAACAGAAACTTTTCATAACCATTTCTTTAAATCATGCGTGGACACTGCATCAAACTCTACCCATCAATTCTCGGAGGAAAAATGATAACAACAATCACATTTTCCCATCTGCTGGTGCAAAGGGCGTGTAGCCATCTGAAAGTACAGGAACAAGCACTGTCATCCCGTCTTGCCCATTAGTTTTACTGCAGCAAAGACTATACTAGTGAAACACTGAAAAATATACCTGTAGTCTCTCTTTCCCTGGTTTGATCCTAACCACCCCTGAATACAGATTCAATACATCTTTTCTTCACAAGGAATAAATGCATTTTAAGCATCGGCATCATACAAACACAGCATCAATAAAGCAGTCACTTCTCCCCCAACCCCAGCTTTTACCTGTTATGCTAATACAAAGACAGGAAAGGAAGAAAAGCAGCAGCTTGCCTAGCAATATTCTCATTGCAGCAGACAGCACAATTTTGTACTTACAGATCTTACCAGGGAAATGTCTCAGGATCTTTACAATTTTTCTGCAGAACTCTGTTTCAAGCCCTCAGCCAGGCATGCTGTGCATCCAGGCAGAACCAAGCCGTATGGAATGTCTATGCAGCTGGGAGATAATGGGACTCTTTTTCCCAGCTGGGACTGCAAGCCTTTTATCCACTGAGTATTGCGCGGCTCCTCTCTGGTCTTAAGCGTGAAATATGCTCCTCTCCTGCTGCATTCCTGACGGAACCTAGACAATTAGTTCTTGAGGCACATGTGCAAAGCTCTCGTTTGGAATATTCAAAAGGAAAATTCTCCCTACACTGAAAGCCAGCTCTATCTTCATCATCCTTCACAGAATCAGGGAGCGCTGAGAGCAGCTGCCATTCCAGTGGCATGAAAGATTAAATTCATCCTCCTTTTTCTTTGACTAGAGATAGTCACTCCCGTCGGGTGATCAGAAAATCTCTCTTATTGAAAACTGGGTCAGACTAACTACTTATTAGGTTTCCAACAGAAAAGGAAGTAATTTTTTTTCTTCTTTGGTTTCACTGCATTGTCATTTGCAAGCAAAGATTAAGCCGGTCAAGGGTCTGCGCTGATTTAGACTGTATTCAAATGTAAGCTTTCTGAAGCATGCCAGTAGCTCCTGCTACTATTAGAGTGAAAAGAAAATGGGGATAAAATCAAAGGATCATAGACACTATTACTAAAACCTTTCAAATTATATTTTTAAATAGATGCACAAGCCTTCTAAAAGATATGAAACTACATAGAGAAAGTGAACGCAGAGAAGTCAAAATAAGTATTGTTACTCTTACAACACAATTTTAGGAGGTAGAGAACAAGTGTGTCTGTATTTGTACAACATCACTGTAAAAAAATGAGTACTCTTTGTGTTTCACAGAGTGCACTTTGACTGAAGTTTTTAATATGTTTGATTCCTGTCATTCATTTTCAAAGGACCTAATTGCTTGGCAAATTAGGGTTAAGTGACACAAACAGTATATGCATGCCTCCAGCAATACTAACTGGTACAAACATGGCTACAATAAGAGAACACAATGATAGCTTGGACTTATTTTCCTGCCAAAGTGAAAAGAAGTTATGCTTTTAATGTGTTAACATAAATGGACACTGGGAAAAAGAAATTTCCAAGTCAAAAGATAGGTAGGTACATGAAAAGAATCCTGTGATCTCAACTTGTTTTTATGTGACAAACAAGGTTTGTATGACTGCATTTTATTTTACTTTATGGATTTCTTTGAATGATACACTTCTGTAGATCTGTCAGTGCCACATATCATCGCTCCTCAAGGACTGGCCATCATCCTCAGAGGCTTCAGAGATGAAATGATGCTTCATGAAAGTACATAAACTCAAAAACTCTACCCACTCCTATTCTCTCCAACTGATGGGTAGATAATTACATACCCACTTTTATGAGATACTATTTGTCTTAACTGAATCTCTGTATTTTAACTTAAAAGTATCCCTCAGTCTTAAATGTGAACTTTTTTTAATTTGAGAAACTGTTGACACAAATATTTTCTGTGGAGGTTTGAGAAAAATAATCATGATGCAGTGATTTTTTTCCATGTAGTGCTATTTGCTTAATTTAAAAGATATTCTTTTGTTCAAACGTCCATGACTCTATTCCATATTCAAGGATAACTGTTTTGCTTACACTTTACTAAGAAAAAATAAGAATTCAGAAGATTTATTGAGATCCTAATGCTGCATCTCTAGTCATCTGTCAGTCACTGTGCTTCAGTTTTCTTTTCAAAATGAATCATATTCCTTCCTCAGGCCACATCCTCGATCTGACTCTCCATGTCCTCCTCTCTCCACATTAGTGAGGCACTGTGCTGGCCACACACCCTTCTTTTCAGGATTTAGCCATTTCTCTCTTCTGTAGGGCTGCACCTTAGAGATCTGTACCTTTCATGCTTATCAGTAATTAATATCTTTGACCCCATTTTTTCCTGCAGCTCCTGCTCCATCCCTGCTTCCTGTTTTAATATTATATTTAAAAAGTTGTCCACACTCATTGTCTTCAACTCAGCCTTTCTCATCCTTTCTTGAGGCTCATATGATTTATCTTTTGTTTCCAGTGTCCCACATAAAAATATCCTGTCATGATCAACAAGAAATCACATGTTGACAAATGTAATGGTGAACTATCAGTTCTAGTTCCATTTGATAAAACAGTAGCAATTGGCAAGGATTATCAACTGTTCATTCTTTATGAACTACTTTTATATAGCTTCCCATTTTCCTTTCTTGTATCCTTTTAAGGCATTCTATTATTTTATACATTTTAAACACTAAAAAACAAAAAAAGTGTATACTATAAGGTCTACACACTAAAAGCACAACTCTCAGGAAAAGTGAAATATTATCCAAATAAATGAAGCACTATACCATGTTTGTGAATGAGGAAAACGATTGCATTTAAGTGTCAATTATCTTCCACAGAAACTTGAGCAGATTTTCTTTGAGAAACTGTCAGATTATAAAAATAATTATATTTAACCAAAAATAATCAAGTAGATCAAAATGATAAATAACAAAATTGAATTTATTCTCTGATTGTATAATTCACCACCAGCATAAAGTGATCAAAGCAATATGGCACTGGAAAGACAGATCAATAGAATATAACTAGACTTTCAAAAATAGATTCTAATATATATAGTTAATTAATTTTAGACAAATTTATAAAGATAATTCAATAAAAAGAATCATAATTGAAGAAATCTTGCTTTGAAAAGCTAATCTTACTATTAACTTCAACATAGACACAGAATTAACTTGAAGTGGATTTTATTTTATTTTTTATTTTTTTAAAATTATCTTTATTGGTACATTAAATATACACATCATGCTTGCACTCCATAATGGGGATTTGTACCAGTATAAGACACAACTTAATCCTCATTTTTTCCCATAGCCCCACCCACCCTACCACCCCCCCATATATATAAAATTTGTTTCCTTACTTTTTTGTTACAATCTCAACATTGTCCCCTTTCACCTTATTTTACATTGAGCATTTTCTATTTCACAATATATAACATACAATGCTAGGACTCATTTACATCTTAAAGTGGATTTTAAAAGTCAGAGGCAAAGCATTAAACTATCTAGGACCCTAGAAGAAAACATATATCAAGCAAAGCAATAATTTATTGGGAATCATCCAAATAGGCAAACAAAAACATGAAATTTAAATATAAAGTTAATATAATGGATTTAAAGAAAGTTAAAAAGTTAGCTTTGAGATACTCATTAAGAACTTTTCTCCTCAATTACAAGATAAGCACTTAAAAATAAACAAAAATATAAACATTTTACCAAAATATCTTAGACACTTAAGCACATAAAAATGCTCAAAATAATTATCAAACAGAAAAGTGTAAATCATTATCACATTACACCATGACACATCAAAACTAAGAACAACAAAATATTGAATTTTTTAAATCTTTATTGGTACACTACATATATGCATCATGATGGCACTCCATAATGGGCATCTGTACCTATATAAGACACAACTTAATTCTCATTTTTTCCAATCACCCTACCCACGCTACCGTCCCCCCATATACATAAAATTTGTTTCCTTACTTTTTTGTTATAATCCTATTATTTTTCCCCCTTCACACTATTTTACTTTATGTATTTTCTATTTCACAATATATAACATATAATTCTAGGACTCATTTACATCTTTATTTTTCTCATACCAGAGAAAAGATGTGATATGTACCTATCTGTGCTCTATTTATTTCACTTATGAGGATATCCTCAAGGTATGTCTATTTAAGTGTAAATGATTTAAACTTATTATTTTTTATGGCAGAGTAATACTCCATTCTGTAGAAGAATCACAGCTTTTTTATCGAGTTTCCAGTCGATGAGCCAAAAATCCTCAATGGAGAAAAGATAGCCTCTTTAACAAATGGTGCTGGAAAAACTGGGATTTAACTTGCCAAAGACTAAAACTAGACCTAACTCTTTTGTTATGTACCAAGCTAAAATCAAAGTGGATAAGAGACCTAAATATTAAAACAGACACTCTAAACCTACTGCAAAACAGGTTAGGTAAAACTCTTGAAGACATTGGCTTAGGGAAAGACTTCATGAACAAAACTTCTATAGCACAGGAATTGGCTAAAGAAATCAACAAATGGGACCTCATTCTTTTAAAAAGCTTCTGCACAGCAGAGGAAACCACCAACAGTGCAAAAAGGCAGCCAACACTGTGGGAAAAAAACCCAGCTGTTCCTCAGACAAAGGGCTACTATCTAGAATATAGAAAAAGCTCAAAAAAATCAGCCCACCCAAATTTGATGACTCAATTCAAAAATGGGCATCTGAAATGAACAGAGGAAGAAGTAAGAGCAGCTAAGAATCATATGAAGAAATGCTCAACACCATTAGTCATTCAAGAGATGCAGATGAAAACAACACTGAGATTTCATCTCACTCCACATAGAATGGCTGCCATTTCAGATTCAGCCAACAGCATATGTTGGCAAGGCTGCGGAGAAGAAGAACTCTTCCCCACTGTTGGTGGGACTGTAGACTCGTACAACCCCTGTGGAGATCAGTTTGGAGATTCCTCAAAAAGCAAGGACTGGAGGTCCCATTTGATCTGGCCATTGCCCTGCTAGGTATATACACAAAAGAATTAAAAGACTCATATCACAGTGACATATGTGCACCCATGTTTATAGCAGCCCAATTTGTGATTACTACATCTTGGAAACAACCCCAAAATACTGAATTTTTTAAGAACAGGAAGTAAATGAAACATTTATATCATTGCTCATTGGAAAGCAGTGTTATAATTACTTTAAAATTTAACTTGGAAGTTTGTTAAAATATTGCACAGAAATTCATTCACACATTTACGTAGAAGAAAAGAAAATACAAATATACACAAAGATTTTCAAAGAAGATTCATAGCACATTTTTTCAATAATATACAAAAGTTTGAAATAATGCTAAAATCCACCAACAGCTTAGTAGATAACTAAATTATGGTACATTCATTATTGTTATATTATTTAGCAAGACACAGATTACTGATACAATTTAATTCCAAAAAATCATGCTAAGAAAAAAATATTCAAGCAAATGTAAAGCAAGTATATGGTTACTGAAGATACAAAAAAATTACATACAATTTCTGAGTTGTGACAGGGTATTAATTTTAAATGGCATTGGGGAATGTTTAGGATAAAAATACCTTGTTTTAGACAATGGCAGTCAGTGACAGGGAGAGACTGACTTGACAAAGCTTGTCCAACCATACAAGTGTGTATATTTAATTTCATGTAAGGTATTCCTTAATAAAGTTGATGTTTTCATAAATTAAATAATGAGTCGATTCTCAGCCCAGCTTTGGAAGAACAAAACTGACAAGACTATTATTCTACCAAAATGGTATTTTTGTTGTTGCTCTTATTTTTATTATTGAATTTAGTGGAACTGTAAAGAACACTTATCCAGTCTCTTCTGTGATTGTCAGTTATTTTATTATTTTTCAGACCTATCTGGATTAGTTTGATTCATTCACGCTCTTCTATGGAATGACATAATAACTGTGATCATAACCATATTGATGATAACGTCTACAGCTCAAAACATATGCCAGATTGCATTTGAAGCATACATAAAGCAATACATAGCATTAGGAATACAAGAATTCAATCCTTTTAACATTCTGATGAATGTGACATCACTTTGTACAAACAAGGAAAGTGAGACATACAGAAGTGAAGATATGCAAGAGAATCAGATAGAGGATAGTAGAAGAGGGAATCAAACCTAACCAGTGTGGCTTGAAGGACTCTTTACAAAATTGCCCTTCAAGGGCCAGGGAGTTACCTCAGTGGTTCCGGCACCTGTCTTGCAAGCGCAAGGACCCAGGTTCGATCCCCAGTAAACACATACAATACTCGGTGTGGAGACTCACGCCCAGCAGCAACCAGTACCACATATCACAGTGCCAGGCATGGTGGCTCACGCCTGTAATCCTAGCACTCGGGAGGCAGAGGCAGGAGGATTGCTGTGATGTGAGTTTGAGGCTGAGCTCAGGGCCAGCCTGAACCACAAAGCGAGACCCTGTCTCAAAAAACCTACATAAATAAATAAATAAATAAATAAATAAATTTTAAAAAATTAAAATTAAAATTAAAATTGCCCTTCAAGACTTCATATCATTGTGCACATTTTATCTGCTTAACACACTGAATTATTTGAAATGTATTTTATATACTTGTCATAAAATTTTTTTTAATAGAGTAGTCATCCTTTAAGAAACTTTTCCACAGCCTATGAGCTGCTATATTGCCTAACATGCAAATGTTGTATACAAATAAATTAAATCACATCATATGTGTATGCATGCATAAAAATATAGCCTATAAACTTGCTTGATGTGTTCTTATATATTATTCAACAGTACTATTATTTATTTATTTATTTATCTATTGAGATAGGATCCCACTTTGTAATTCAGGCTGCCCCTGAACTTGGCCTTTAACTCATAGCAATCCTCCTGCCTCTGCCTCCTCAATGCTAAGATTACAAGTGTGAGCCACGATGCCTGGCACTGTGGTATGTGGTTCTGATTGCTGGTGGGCACGAGTCTTCACTCTCAGTATTGCTGTATGTGGTTAGTGGGGATCGAACCGAGGACTTTGTGCTTGCAAGGCAAGTGCTGGAACCACTGAGCTAAATCCCCAGCCCCCTAACAGTACTATTTTTAAGATCACTCCATTTTAAACTTTTTAATAATCCATATTCAGTTTAAATTTTACCCCAATATGTGACGTTTTTATGGAGTACCATATTCAATTTGCAAGTAGAATAAACACTGTTCCTTCTGAACTCTCCTGAGGCATGGTATGCTGAGTGGACTGGATGAAGGCACTCTTCATATGCCCAAGTGTTCTCAAAGATTTTGAGATCAAAAAAGCCAGCACCCAACCAGTCCAATGGGAATGCATAGTTTTGCAATATCACTAATGCAAATCACATGCAGAAAGAGCTGCTCCTTTGTCAGCAATGAACTTTAGAAAATCGTAACAGTAATCAGCTCTAGGGAACCCAAAGCCTTGCCTTTTGTTTTTCAAGGCTTTAGGAAGATGATCCCTTTTGCTTATAGTGCTCTTGTGATTAAAGAAAAAAAAAAAAAATCAGTGTCTGTGTCCTTCTGAGAAAGTGTCATACAAAATGAAGTGTATACCCAAAACTTTATCAGCTTTGAATTCCAAAATTCTTGACCCACTTCTCTCCCTTCAGAAAAATATGACTGCAGATGATTACTCTTATATAATGGCCTTGTACTAAAGAGTCTCATAACATTAGTCCTCTAAACAATTCAAAACAAAGATGAACAAATGGTAACTTATCAAACATACACAATGATTTTCCAAATGACTTAAATCAAGCTGGGTGATATTTATTGTGTTCTCTTATTTATAGTTGCTCTTTAATCCAGATACTCTTGTCCATAAAACTCCTTAAGCAACCTAGATTTAAAAGTTCTCCTCTGTTCATCAGACGATTCTTCTAATATCCAAAAAAAAAAGGAAGAAGAAGAAGGAATTTTCTATTATCTGAAACAAAACTATAGCTTACAAAAGTTAGTGCTTACACTCCAAGGAGAAAGATATCAGCATTATCTTTTCTTTACTGCTAACTGGAGTTTGGAAAGATTAAACAATGCCAACTTCTCATAAAGAGTAAAAGTCCAAACAAGATCTTTTGGAAGCTAGTTGCACCTATCCCACATCCCATATCTTCAAGTTTTTGTGAGGAACTTTACCACATCCATTACATAGAAGGCAAAAATAGGAGCTCTAATTCTTAGGCCTACTTTCATTCATTAAATATATATTAAATGTTTCATTCTAATATTTTAAACTATAACTGCTCATATTTAAAACATCCAAGCTTCATGCTCTTTAAGGGACTGTTTTAAGTTCAGGACAATGGCGTGAATTTAAATATTTATATCAGTTTTATGAAAGATAAAAGACAGTAAGTGGTCTCAGGAAATCTAAACTCATTTTTCTGCTTTGTTTTTCCCTTCTATTTGGTGAGGAAGGGGTAGACATTAGAATATCATGAAAAGAAATCTGACACACATCTCACACTTATGTTTCCTCAGGTAAAAGCACATTAAAGGATGTGCGATAACAATTTTCTTGGTCTTTTGCCCCAAAACAAAATACTTCTCACTTTACACTACATATGTATAATTTTACAGATATTCAAAATTTCACTTCCCTCTGGAAAAATAAAGTAATGATATTTTGCCATGAAATGTATTGCTTTTGAGGGGGAAATAGAGAAATGCATATATTTTCCTTCAACCACATGGCAGAAAGATGTATATTTTAGAAAGCTACTGCAATTCAGTTCAAGTCTCTTGAATACATCCATATAAAAATAGAATTGTTACACACGATCACTTACAGCAGGGAATAAGACCTGATATCTTGTGACATGAATTGTTTTGCCTCAAACATAGGACACTGCAAAATTGTTCCCTGGAACTGCCTTTCACCCACTGTTTCCAACACTGAATTTTAATGAGTGCCAATTGCTCTGTAAGACTCCCACTATTTTAGTAGTATTATTTAACATGAGGCCCATTGTGATCTTTCTGAATTATAGGGTAAACTGCTTAGGTCCCTATGAAAATAAATGTGTTTCATTAATATTGTTTCTCTTCTACTCTAATCTTTTTAACCCTGAAGATTGAGGGATTTTTCGTGCATAATAATTACAGCTATACCTTATTTCCTAGACACAATGAAGAGGTCAGAACATGCAAACTCTCAAATTTGGATATTAGTCAAGAGTTTAGCTGCTTAAAGAACTGTTTTGCCTTTCACATTCTTGTCTGTAATTTATGAAATACACAAATTATTGTGTGAGTTTCAATATTGGTCAGGCAGAGAAAGGAAGAGTTTCTTCAGTTTTTATTAAATAGAATTTAACTATTGGTTTGTTGACATCATTACCTGAAATACTGCACAGGCTTTTCTTTCACAGAATATAGTAACATTTCTTTCAGAATCATGCAACAAACTGACCTTAGTCCATGTTTTTTTTTGTTGTTGTTGTTGTTTTTGTTTTTTTTTTTAAATTTTGTATGTTCACTCTTTCCACTGCTTTATGAAATGCAGCATTTTCCTGCCCCTAGAAAGTCCAACACAAATCATTGCTTTGACCAATATTAAGTTTTAGATCTAAAACACCCTTCCACAAAGGACTCATGTATTCACAGGTGGGGCTTTTGAAACTTGACTGGGTCATGGGGCACCGTACTCATCAATGGGTCAGTCTACTAAAGAGTTCATAGTTAAATGTGCTATTAAGAGGTGAGGCTGGGTTAAAATAAGTGGCTATAACTTGGGGGGGGGGTGACTTACATGGATGTTTTCTTGCCCTTATCTCCTTTTCTCTCTGCTTGCTGGGTGCATGGATTGATTATTTTCATCTTCCATGCTCTTCATGCTCTCTCTGCCTTGAATCCATGTAATTGTGGACTAAATTTTCTGAATGTGTAAGCCAAATAAATCTCCACTCCTTTACATTGAGGGCATCAGGGACTGTGTCCCAGTGATGGGAAAACTAAGCTATATCTCCAGTAAAACATTCAAAGTCACAGAGCACTGATCAAGGCATAGGCTTTAACTGCCCTCATGTATGTCTTCTCACCTTCTTGGACTCTCCCATTACCATATAAAAATGCATGTTGACTCACTTACAAGAATAAAAGTTGGAAAAAATGATTCAAGTTTATCTACAGATTCCAGAAACAAAAAGACCACCCTAGAAGAACAGACTCTCATCTCTTTTTAATAGGAAGAGAAAAATCACTATTATCCTATACCACTGAAATTTAAGGTAATCTGTCATCCTACAATAGCTAGTCAACATACATACTATCAAGCATTGAAATAAAAATGAACTGGTCTGAGTTGTTCCAGGGAGAGATCATAAGTAAAGAGCATTTTGTGTTTTGTTACATGTGAATCATGTACTTGAAAATGTGAAAACAGAGGGTTGGAGTAAAGGATAGCATGAGTTCAAAAGGAAGCAAGAAAAAGACAGTAAAGAACGTGTTACTGAGTTTTTTACTACCAAGTATGAAATAGTAAAGAATCATTAAAGAAATGTAGCACATGACTCCCACAGCCATTTACCTCAGGTGACTATGAAAGACTGACTGATCTACTGGTATGCTTGCCTTGGTGATGATGTAAAACATAACTCATTATGTAAAATCATATGATTTTTTTTTAAAGAGAGAAAATGTTAGTAGCAGTTTCAGTGCAAGTGATATAATTCAAACCTATCCTAAACCAATGAGGATGTACAGCTGCCCCACCTATTGGCCAAAGTTATACTATATAACAGGACCTCTGCTGGACATCCAGATCACACAACAACCAAGCTAGTGTGCACACGCAGTAGCAAGGAATCAGAGAAACTTCTATGTGGCAAATGAGAGCTATAGGAGATAAAGTACTGGGAAGTAACATCTGCATTAGGCTGAATGAAGCATTAGCTTGAATATTTGGTCAGGCTGAGGCCACTGGACATGGTGCAGAAAAAGGCACACAATATATGTCCTCCTTTGTAATACTCACTTCTACTCTGAATCTTCATTTATCTCTGTCAGTACAAGTCAGTCTCTGGACTGAGACACCCAAGTTCTCTGAAATAACTTCATGGCAAGAAGCTTGTTGAAAAACACTACAGGCCCACTAAAGTTGGTCTTGTGCTGTAATCGATATCCATCTCTGTCGTTTATGACCAAATTTACAGTTTCTTTGCCCTCTGCTGCCAATCTGACTTTTCTAGGTTGTATTTCCCTTTGGGTAACCTAGACTTTCTTCTCTGGAAGATTATACCTATAGATCCTTTACCCAAAGGAGACTATATTGCTGCAGTTACCTTTTCAGTTACTGTTGTACAGTAAACACAGGAGATTACTCCAGTGAATGGCGAGCAATGCAGATATCTTCTTCCCAGAAGCTATTGTGCAGCAGCAAATCATGCTCTTTACATAGTGACTGACAGTCCAACCCATATTTTAGCTCCTTTCTTTTCACATAGATCCACTGAAACAAGGTAATTAAAGAAACCAGATAGGTATAACCTTTAGGATTCTTTTAGGATTCTCAGGACAATAGTCTTCTTCCTTGAGCACATATAATTTCAAAAGTAAGGAATGTGAAATTACAGTTATAGAGGCACAGATTTTGCAAATGAAATAATTAACTCTAACACTGCCTCTTACTTCTGGTACAATGGATTCTACACCCTGTAGACACAATCACATTGCAGATGTAGGTTTAATGCATATATCATATTGCAGAGGATGAGCTCTCACTCTGCAGGGTATGGTTTTAGTTCTGAACCTTGAGCAGTTTATTTCACTGTTCTATTAGACTGCCTGCCTCTGAGTGATCTGGAATTTGATAAGATTGTTTAAATTCCATAATTATTTACCCATTCTCATTCATCATTTTCCATAAAATGGGTTCCTTGATCTTAGGTAATGATACACAGGATACATGATAGATAAGGCATTTTCTATGTGATCAAATTGTGGTGCTGGCAGAGCATCTGCAAGAAGATATGGAAAATCTATATTCTGAGTAGCTTTCAATTCTGATAAGAATAAATCACTCTTCTGTTCATGGTGGATAATGTCCATTACAATCATCTTTCCATCAAGTAGGTCTCTGGCCTCCTTGAAGAATAGTGCCATACTGAGGGGTAATGATTTGTCTCTTTAGCAGGAGAATAGGCAATCAGGAGCAGCAGTGAGTAGTTACCACGCTTGTAGGGAGCCTGTGCTGTCACTGCACATATAACATCCATCCTTGACATGATGGGCACTCCATTCATGAGTTTATTCTGGTAGCTCTGGTGTGCCCAAGGCAAAAAATGCAACTCAGCTTTCTGGCTGAGTTCCAACCTTGAGTTGGTGCCCTCTGGTGGACACTATTATGAGACACCAAAAGAGGAAATTAAAATGATGTCCAGGAGGACTTACTTCAGTACAATGATTTGTTCCTGAATTCTGATTGTTCTTGTCCGTTTCAAGATCTTCACAAAATACTAACTAGTCACACATCTCTGTGCATTCATAATTCATGAAACTTCCCCAACGTTACAAAAAAATACTGAATAGATAGCTCACATTTCTGTGTTCCAGAAAGATTTCAATTTGTCATTTTGTTCTGGGCTTTCTATAAAATACTGACATAAGTAAATTCTTGGCTTGACCCAAAATATCACACTGTCTAAATTTCATGTAGGCTTGAGATATTTTAAGCTTCTCTTCTTTCCATTAGTCAGTACTTCTACATATAACATACACTGTACCAAAATTCCAAAGGCGACCAAGTTGTGAACCTGTAATGCTAGGAGTATAGTAAAATAAACTGTCACTTCTGTTGCAGGGTAGAGCACATGGTTTGCTATCTAAACATAATTTTAAGGTTATAGTCTCAGAGCCTTTATGAATTTACCTCCCACCATACAGCATGATTCCCTTAATAGGGCAGCTAAAGTACTTGTCTTTGTTGTTGACCTGATCAATTAGGATAACCTTCAATAAAGTGCACTAGTGTGATATCCTCCCAAACTCAAAGTAACCAAGGTGCTATGGACGACACAATATGAACAATACGGAGAAATGACATTCCTCTATAACCAGAAAATAAAATAGCCTGTTATTCATTTGAAAAATCTTTTCTTAGTTGTTTTGTTTTGCTTTGTTTATTTTATTTGAGACAGAGTCTCACTTTATAGTTCAGGCTGACCCTGAGCTCACTATGTAGCCCAGGCAAGCCTTGAACTCACAGTGATCCTCCTGCCTCTGCCTCCTGAGTGCTGGGATGACAGGAGTGAGCACCATGCCCAGTATTATGGAATGTGGTACTGATTGCTGGCGGGTGTGAGTCACCATGCCTTGTACTCTCATATGTGGTTACTGAGAATTAAACCTGGGCCCTTGTGCATACAAGGCAAGTGCCGGAACCACTGAGCTAAATCCCCAGCCAATCTTGTATTTTTGTTTTCATTTTTTAAAATGAAGGTTGAGAACACAATTACCACAGTAATCTATTAACTATCCATCTATTTGTTATATTTAGTTGTTACAAGGTTACATATGCAAATAATGGTGATATGATAGGACAATCAGGCCTGGAACTTTTTAAACTTTGAAAGTGCCATTAATTGCCACAGTTCTTGGGATGTATTTACCCACATTTCTTATTTTTCTCTGGGTGAGGAAAAGTGAATGACCTTTAGGGACCTTCCAACTGCTCTTTATATCAGAACTCTTATTGCATATGACAGCGACAGAATATGAAAGTTTTTGCTGTGTAGCTCTTGGGTGTATGTACATGAGGTCTATGTAGAGATTGGGAAAGTAATCACATATTGTGTCCATATGTACTTGCCATAGAGACTTTGTTCGATATTTCAAAGTGTAACGATTAGAAAAATATCATGCTTTTTCAGATACTCAGGTATCTGGTCATGTTTTATCTATTAAAAGTCTCAAAAATTCCTCAAATTTTGGACATTCCCCTTTACAAAGCACAGTTACTATTATAAATGATCACTGTACCCATGAGTAGAAATGAAAGGTATAATTGCTGGGTATAACTGTTTATCATTTCAAATTCTTCCAGTTCTCCTTTAAATCTAATGAGGAGTAGATTATAATTGAATTCTGGAGATGTATATTTTGAAAATGTAAGTTTTTTCCGCACTGTGATATTTCACATTAGTCCAGTACTCTCTCTCTTTTCAAAACTTTAATAATATCATAAATGTAATAATCTTTAGTTGGCCATGTGTGTTCCAAGGCAAGGCCCAAATGGTTATCAAAAGGCTTTACTTATTGCCAATAAAACCTACAGTGAAGGCCTATTAATTTTGCTCAAGCCTTGCTTCCATTATGGTAAGTTTATCTACCTTGACAATAAAAACAAAATATGAGTGATTCTCTTTAAGAATTACATCTTTCTCTTGATTCTTGGTAGCCCTGTTCTACTATATCTACTGTTGCCAAATCTCTTGAAAATCCACAGTGTAGCCACTACCAAAGAGATCAGAAGTCTTTTTACAAGGGAAGACTGTCTTGTCTTTATTAAAAGATTCTCCTTTTGGCCCTTGAAGGGAATATGGAAAAGGGTCCAACCCCCCACTCTACATTATAAATTCATTTTAACCTTCTTAATTTCTTATATTTCTGATATTCCCAATGATATAACAGCAAGAAAGCTGTATCATCTAACCTTGGTCACCATGGAGAGTAGTATGTTCAAGTTTGCAAGAACTGTCACAATGAATATTGAAGCCTGATTCCTGATGTCCTTCTCAGAATGTTGAGTAAAGATTTACATGTGGGTACTCCCAGACAATTTACCCTTCTCTGAATAAGTAGCATTTCCTGAGTCTTAAACTTGAAATCTTTCAAAGCAGAATTAGAAAAGAACACTTATACATGAGTGGTAAAAGTAGAACAAGAATTGAAAAGCCAGAAATGAAATCCAAAAAGAATCAATATGGATGTGTCATTGAGTTTGTGTGCTGTGACAACTAGTCACTCTGGACTACATATAACAAAGTCTCAGGATCATGTGACAATCAGCTCTTGACTCTCTTCAGTCAAGATTTGTTCCATGGGGCCAATGACTCCTTAACACTTCTGCTTTGTGTAATGTTATGTGTAATGAATGCCCTAAAACCATGATGTCAGAGCCCTGGGTTAATGATTAGGAGCTACATGTGGGCCTGAGGAGAAGTGTGTGAGTTGCTAAGACAGCAGAGAAGCAGCTGACACAGTACAGGATAAGGAAAGAATTTAAAATGATGTTAAGAACCACTGGAGGGATAAATGTGACAAAAAAAATACAGCATATAAAAAGGAAACTACTATAATTTTTATTTAGTTTTACTCTGAAAATGGGTGATGGTAATACTTTAAACTGCAGAAGACATGTGTTGTAGCAAACTCATTTTGTATTTTATTAATAGTTGTATTCTGCCCCCCTTCATTCCTTAGTCACACCTCCCATATACACAGGCTTTTAACTTAGTTTCAGTTATGCTGAATTTTACTTTCAAATTACTATGTTTGATTAACAAATAATTATATTTAGTACTATATGGTCAAGTAACCTCAGGAAGTATCCCTTGACAACCTAAAGTAAAATGATTTATCAAATTTATTTTTATATCTTGATACGATTTGTCTGCTATGATTTTGCCTAATGGTTAAATTTAAACATGTAGACAGTAAACCTAAATGTAATTCATTTTTTGAAATATATGTATACACAGACTACAATGCAAATGAATATTAGCAATCATAATTTTTATTCCAACTTTCTCCTATGCCCTCCAGTTTTCTTTTAATTTGTCAGTTATGCTAATGCTGTAAGTACGTTTGGATATCTGTGAGTTTTCTATCAAGTCAGTTGAAATATTGAACACATTAGTAAAATGTTTAACTGTGTAGGTTTTATTCTTTTATCTGTGTTTCATAATGTCCATAACTTCTAAAATATACAATATAAACTATTTGTAAAACACATTAAAATAAATTCCTTAATTTTCTAAAGTCCTCAGTTGCATGGGCTAGTGCTATTTTGTAATTTAATTTTTACTTTAGATTCCTAAGGTTTTTGTAATATTTTCAGTGATGTTTTTTCTTGTTTAGTAGAGGGAAATACTATTTTTTTTCAAGTGCTAGTGAGAATTTCTAGGTTTTTATTCATGATGTCTTTTAATTAACTCCATTCCATATTTTGAGACATTCCATCTAGATCTTGTGAGAATTCATTTTCTAAATTGGAATTTTGCCAGGCATCATCCCGAGGCTTATTTTCACTGTACTTTTATTTGCACAGTTTCTTGTTCCTCAAGTTCCTCTGTTAGTTTACATATTGGTGTTTTTTTCTGGCACACAACAACAAATATCTTGTCAATCTTCATGCCAGATTTTTTTTTTTTTTTGCATTAGATGTTTGATTACTGAAGGAATGAAAACCAAAATGTTACTAAGAAACTTTGAAAGCATGATCTTCACTAGCCTGATCCTCCATCTCTCCTAGACAATCTTTTCAATTAATGTATATTTGCTGAACATAATCACTGCATTCATTGTGGAAAGTTGGTACACATCATACTATATCTTAATCATTTTAATTCCTCTTCCTTTTTCTTTTTCTCTTCCTCTTCTTCTTTCATCCCTTATCCCTCTCCCCCAATTCCTCCAACTTAGACCCCTTCCCATGTGTGAATGCTCTATTTTTTTATCAACAGTTTCCCCTTCAACTCCTCTTCCCTATTTCCTTCCTACTCATGGCCCTTGTGAACTGTCTCTTCCAAACAGACTCTCACTCTTAACAGCAGGTTAGCCATAGTGCCTATGTGCTCCAATCTTCTTTGAAAGGCCCTACCTCTAAATGTAGGAGAACTCTGAGGGAACGTTGTCAGTATAAATCTTAATACCAATTGTTGTCATGATATACAAATGTGTTTATTTCAATCTATTTCTTCCTAAAAGAAAAACTCCAGTGTTGCTCTACCTGACATGGAAAGCAATGAACAATAATAATTGTAATCCAAATGGCTAAGGTCACATGTTTATATGCTCTGAGTTTGTTTACTTTGGTTTTTGAGATGACTTTTTTTCTTTAGTCTCTTTTCTGTTTTTTTTTCCCTACTATCACCCTCAAATAAGTCTAAAGTTCATTCTTGGCAGCTTGTGTGCCCTCTAGGACTAGGTGAAATGACAAACCTTCAATCAACTTTGAACAACAAAAGAAGCAAATGGTCAGTAAATATAAAACAGGAAATACATGTCCCATCTGTAACTGCAATTTTAGAATTATTTTAAATATCTTTCTAAGAAAATTTTAAGTTAAGTATAACAGTCAGAGATAATGTTAAAGTAAGCATGCAGAAATAAAAGTTAATTCACTGGGAAAAGCTCACAACATCTTATCATGAATTCAACAATGTTAAAAGATTCAGTGGGAAAAATCTTGGCTAACATATTAGAATTGCCTCAAATATCCTTGTGCCAAAGCTATTTCTAGAAATTCCAGAGGCATTTTCTTAATATTTAATGAACAGCCAAACACCTGGCAATGATGGAGGAGACAGGGTCTCCTTTACTACAAAAGCTTGTTACCCGTTTTGAGCTACCTAAAGTTTTCAAAATAAGTGACCGGTCCGATACAAATCCTTAAATTCTTTGTCCACATGTAAATTCTGAATTTTGTCTTTTATAAAGGAATTTTACAGTACTGAAGTCATAAAATCTCACAACTAACATTTTACAAGAGAAAAAAAACAATACTTTCCTATAGAGTTTCATCTAATGCTGGTCTTAAGATGGAACTGTCTTAAGATGGAACAGAAAGTTGGGCTGGGGAGTTAGCTCAGCGGTTCCGGCGCCTGTCTTGCAAGCGCAAGGGCCCGGGTTCGATTCCCCAGTATCCACATACAATACTGGGTGTGGAGACTCACACCCAGCAGCAACCAGTACCACATACCACAGTGCCGGGCGTGGTGGCTCACGCCTGTAATCCCAGCACTCGGGAGGCAGAGGCAGGAAGATTGCTGTGATGTGAGTTTGAGGCTGAGCTCAGGGCCAGCCTGAACCACAAAGTGAGATCCTGTCTCAAAAAAACCTAAAAAAAAAAAAAAAAAAAAATGGAACAGAAAGCTTCTTCACCCTCTCCACTCTTGTGACAAATACAATCTCCTAGACCCAAGGCTAAATGTCTGAGTGCTTTCCTGATGTAAAGTCTTTCTGCTGCTATTTCTAGGACTCTTATTGACTGACTATAAGGGTCTGAAGCATGCATTAGGCCATGGAAAACTCCCAAACAAAAGGTTTAGAGCAGATATTAATTTGGAATTATAACACTACAGAACTGACAAGATAGGTCTCCAAAGAGTTTCTTGTTATCTGCTTGGGACAACACAGGATAATTAGTTCAGAAAGAGTTGCTGGTATCAGTTGAGAATTTAACCAGGCAGTTCCATAAGTCTTCAAGAAAGAAGCCCCATCCTATCACTAGTTCTGTAACCAAACACTACTTTGATGAGTCCCAAGCTGATAAACACAACTAAGAGAAAAAAAAAAAGAAAAGAAAAGAGTGAATAAAAGCGCATTACTTGAAGCAACTAAGGAAGGAATGCATACGTAATAGTTATAAAAGTAGCTCCTCTGGAAGATACAGGCTATAGATTTCAGGAAGTAATTAAGATTAAATGAGATAATAAGGTAGGCCCCTAATTGGATAAGGCTGTAGATTTGAAACATGTCTCTCACTCCTTTGTTTCCTCTGTTTTCCCATTTTCTTGTCTCCTTCTCAGTCATTTAAAGGCACAATCAAATGGTAGCTATCTACCACCAGGAAGATTTTCACAGGATCCTAATCACACTGGCACCCAGGACTTGATATTTCCAAGGACTAGAACAATGGAAATTAAATTGAATTGTTTAAGCCTTTAGTCTACAGAATTTTGTTATGACAATCTTAGCTCATACAAACACTTCCCATTTTTAAAATCATTATAACAGCAAATCACATTCACATATTGATTTATAAATCCATATTTTCTACTGAGTTATTTGGTCTTACAGAGGTTATCAATTGGGTCTATATTTCAAGCATGGGCTATCTATACTACTGAGTCAGTGCTCACTAAATAAATAAAATCATGTTGGATTAATTCTGTTGATTAAGCATGCAATGCGATAGATTACTGTGATTAATCATAAGATGATGTCCTAAGACTAGAGAAGACAATGTGTGGTAATAAATAAGCTTGCAATTTTACTGGCATGACATGAAGCCAGCCCAAAGAGGATCAGGAAAGCTTCAGTGAAAGTTGTGCAGGACATAGATGTCTTCCATCAAGTAATTCAGAGTAGGCTGTGTCTATCTCTCAACTTTGTCTCCCTGTAGATTTTTTTGTTAGAGCTGTGCTGAGGAGAAAGCCCATGGAGATACAGCAATTTCTCCAAGCCGTGACACATCCATTCCCCTCATTCTCTGCTGAGAGAATGAATCATTCGAGCCCATCTAACTCATGCCGGCAATGTGGACATATGTAGTATAATAACCGTGCTTGCTAGCTGCCTCCTATAATATATTGAGAGCTGAGCTTACAAGTCTCAGATCATCCTGTTGAATTTTTGAAGAATCTGGTAACAAATCTACTGGATCAGTGGTTCTCAAGTGAGAATGAATATTGCTTCATTTTTTGTCTCCTGAAATGCAAGTGTTTTGGGTGATTTGATCAGTTTATCAGTACACAGGTGTGGTCATAACATTTATAATCTCTATAGGAATAGTAACATGTCCATATGATATCTCAATTTCTTTTTTCATCCTCTTTCTCCTCCTTCCTTTCTTCCACATCAACCTCTTAATGCTGTTCTTTTTCTCTTGTACATGTTTGCAGTACACAAGGTTCACATTCCTGTGTGGAGCTGGTACATATACATAACATTTCTGAATTCTTTTTTGCATTCCTTGTTGCTTTCCTTATAATCACACCACACATCTCTTGATCTCTTTCTACCCTGGGAACAATGTATCTACCTATTTCCTGCTATCTTTTATTTTGCTCTTTATTTTTACTCTGGGTTTCTCATAAACAAAAACAATATGATATTTAAGCTTATATGACTGTTTATTTTACTTCATATTAGTATCTCAAGATGCATCCATTTTCTTACAAACAACTCATCTGTCCCTCCTTATGGCAGAGAAGTACTTCACGGTATATGGTAAATGCAAGAGTCCTACGTTTAAGAAGGCTCATACTCAGTGGCAGTGTGCCCTGAGAGGGTAGCGTGTGAAGCTGTAACTGTGAAGCTAAAGATGCAGTGGAGACCTGAGAAATTTAGAGAAGCCAAAAACATGGATCATTAGAGGAAAACTTCCCAAAGGGAAAAGCTAGCCCAAGAGAGAAGTTACAGGAGCTACAACCGCAAGCAGCACCTTCGGGACATAGCCAGGCTCACCCTTTGGATTCCACTACAAGCCATAGACTGCCTCAGATGCTGCACATGGAACTATAGGTCTTAACGTTTGCTCTGATTGGATTTGGACTTGCTTTCATTTCTTTCTGTCCCTCTATTTGCATCTTTTGGACTAATAATGTTTATCTTGTGGCACTGTATGCTGGAAGTGTTTAACTTCCTATTCTTGTATAGCTAAGAGTTAAATCTCAGAGTAGACTTGAGACTTAGACATTTCAGCAATGCTAAAATTGTTAGGACACTGGCAATTGTTGGAGATGGACTTACCTTTTGCATAAAGGATTTTGCATGAGTGTTTGATGGGCCAGGGATGGAATATTATGGCTGTGGTCTTAATGTGCCCCTAAAGCCCGATAAAAGTGGCTGAATCTAGAATGTGTGAGGCTGAATTAAAGGTGTGTGATGACTAAATCAGTATCCTCATTGGTTTGGCACTGCCTTAACCCTGACAGCATGGATAACACAAAGGGGACAGAAACACTAGCTGTCTTAATTGCTTTTGTTGATTTCCACTGTCATGAACTATTGGCCTTCTGCCATCCTGCCACCAGATTTTAAACCTTCTCAAAATGTAACCTAAATAAACCTTTGTAACTTAAACCTCCTCTAAAAGTAACCCAAATAAACCTTTCCTCCTTTAACTCTGGATTTGGAGTATTTTGCCTTGGCAATAACAAAAGTAACTAAGACACTTATTTATCTAATTTCTTGATGATGGCCATTCCTCTGAGCTAAGATGGAACCACAATGTTGTTTTAATTTACATTTCTCTAATGGCCAGTGATGATCAGAATTTCTTCATGTATTTATTGATCATTCATACTTTGGTGTCTATTAATTTCACTTGCTCATTTTGTGGTTGGATCATTTATTTGAGGGGTTTTTGTTTTGTTTTGTTTTGTTTTGTTTTTCTTTTAGTTCTTTATATATCCCAGATATGGGTCGAAGAAAATACTAGTAAAACTTTTTTCTCATTGTGTATATTAGTTTTTCACTTGGTTGGTTGTTTCTTTTGTTGTAAAGAAGCTTTTTACTTTAATATTATTTCATTTATTGATTCTCAAAACTGTTTCCTGTTCAACTAATGTGTGCAGAAAGTCCCTGGGTATGCATATGACTTCAAGAGTTTTGAGTTTCTTATCTTCCAGAAAATTAAGTGATTCTGGATTAGCATTTAGTTTTTAGATCTTTTTCTCATTTTATTCTGTTTTACTGAATGAAATATGGGTCCAGATTCATTCTTCTGCATGTGGACAGCCACTTTTGCCAATACTATTTTTAAAGAGGCTGTCTATCTATCCTCTAGTCTGTTTTGTGAAAGATCAACTAGTTGAATTGTTTGGAGTTGTTTGTGAATCTTCCATTCTGTTTCACTGACTCTCAAGTTTGTTTGGGTGCCAGTACCATGCTGTTTTTATTACAACAGCTTCATAATATAACATCAAGTCCAGGATTGAGATGCCTTCTGCTTTGCTCGTTTTACCCAGGATTGCTTTTGCTATTCTGCTTCTCTTCTTGATCAGTATGAATTTTAGCATTTTTAGTTCCAGTTCTGGGAATAATGCTATTTGAATTCTCTCTCATTGGGACTGCGTTACATCTCTTTCAATTTTGGAAGGATGGCCATTTTCATTATACTGGCTCTACCTCTCCAGGAACAGCAGATATCTGGAATTTTTTTGATTTCCTCTTCAACTTCCTTTTTCAGAATATTGCAGTTATAACTGTAGAGGTCTATTATTTCCTTAAGGCAATTCCTACATAGTAATTTTTTTCTTTGTGCTACTGTAAATGGTATTTTTTCTTAATTTCTTTTTTAGTTGGTTCATTATCAATGTAGAGGAATGTTATTAATTGTTGTGTGCTTATTTTATATCCTGCTATATTGCTGAATTTGGTTATTATTTGTGATAGTTTTTTGGTGAGTTTTTGGGCATCTTCCATGCCGAGGAGCATGCCACCTGCAAATTATGATAATTTGACTTCTTCCTTTCTAATACATATCTTTTATTTCATTTTCTTGACTAATTGCTCTTGTTAATGTTTTGAATACTATAATTAACAGGAGTTGTAATAGCAGACATCTTTTCTTATTCTTAATTTTTCAGGATTTTTTTTAGTTTTTCTCCACATAATATAATTCATGTTCACAGTAGGTTTGTCATAAATCACTTTTATCACATTGAGATAAGATCTTTGCACGTGTATTTTCTTCAGTGTATTTTTTATCATGAAAAAATGTTGAACTTTTGGTCAAAGGCTCTTTTTGCATTTATGGAGATGATCATGTGGGTTTTGTTTTTGCTTATGTTTATGTGATGCATTATATGTATTGATTTGCAAACGGTGAACCATTTCTGCATCTCTGAGATAAAGCCTACTTGATCATGATATATATCTTCTTTATAATTCTTTGTATCCGATTTGCAAGTATCTTGGTAAAGATTTTTGCATCGATGCTCATTAAGACATTGATGTATAGTTCTCTTTTAGTTATTTTTTATTGGATCTTTGTCTTATTGTGGAATCAGGGTAATGGTAGCTTCCAGGCAGGACTTTTGGAATACTCCTTCCCTTTTAACTTCAATAAAATACTCAAGGAGTTAATAAAGTAGCATAATTTGAAAAAATAAAATAAATTAAAAGAATTTAATCTGAAATATGGTACACATTTCTCCACTATAATCATCTAAATTAAGTTCATACTGATGAAATTAGAAAATTATTTCATTTTTACTTTTTCTATTAAAGTATTATTTAGATAATAGTAAATCCTGAAATTTTCAAAATTGCTTCTTACCATATGAAAAAGTCCCTTAGGTAAAAATCATTGGCAGAAAATGAACAAACACAGAAAGAGGAATTCAGAGGAACAACATATTAAACACCTAAGAATGAGGTATAACAATATTGTTTTCAAGTGAGTGCAAACTGCCTGTTCTAAAAGGTAAATAAATACAATCAACATGGCTGACTATAAGGTCAAGCCTGCAGCAGAAAACAGTAATAATTATTTAGATGGCTAAAGGAATTCAAAAGTAACTAACAAGCAGTAAGAAAAGGGAAAGGGAAGCAGGAAAGCCTTGGATGGCTTCCTAACAAGTGGTACCATCACAGAAAGCCACATAAATGTTTAGCAATTATTCTGCATTCATCATTCACTTACTCCATTCTTGTTCAGTGAGCGTTCTTCCAGCCAATACTATGATACAGGTTTCAGAGGGTAAAGGGGTGAACAGAGAGAAGTTTTTATTTATGTATTTATTTCACCCTGAGAGGGTAACATGTTTTCTACAGTGAACTCTCAATAATGTGCATGGCTATAAAGTAGGACATCATTTTAGATGTCCACTCAGTTTTATAGGAAACACATCAACAGGTAGATATTGCACAGTCAAGAGCTGTATATTTGGAAGAATGTTTATTTACAAACAATAAAACATTGTATACCAGACTTGTGGTCGCTGCACACTTCCGTACTTCATTCTCCTTTGCACAGTATATGATGAAATAGAAACTTAGCAAAATGTATTTTGCATGAATCCAAGATATCCCTTTCTCCAGGGTCATTTCTTTTCTGCCATACAGCAACAGATTTGAGCATTTTTAAGCTTTGCCATGATATCTCAGATGAAAGAAATCAAGGGTGCAAATCAGTATTTGGTGCTTATCTATAATGGAACTGCAAGCTCTCTGACAAGCCAAGACATTGTCAGGACTGATGGGAGATAATTGGACACAGTTGGAAAGCAAGGATGAAGGGTTAAACTCTGAGGCCATTTAAGCAGGGTGCATTTTTCTGAGGAGTTTGAGTTAATAATCATATGCAATCACAAACCAGCATTCAACTGTGTCATTTTATACCGTATTTAATATCTTTATAGAATGATTTATTTGTAAAACACCATAATTATTTTGTGTGGCTGTTTTTGCTTCTACAACTTATCTGAATTTAGGATTAAATAAGTGGATCACAGCTAAAACTGTCTTCCTCACATGGCATCAAAATTGAAAACAACTTGGAAAACAAAAATGACAGTGAATTTTCAACAATGCTTTTCCTGAATATGTTAAATGGTTACTAACATCACCCTTTATCAAAAATTGTACTACAGAGAAGCATATAAAGACCTATATCCTCCACAAACTGAAAATCCTAAGCATCACTTAGTAAATAAAGCCATGAATGTAAACATCATTCAGCTCTCGTTCAATGATTATCCAAATATAGGGGTATAAGGCACTACACTAAGGCTAGTAAGAGACACTAACAGAACAAGTTCCCTAAAGAGAGAGTCTGAAATGCATATGCTTGTTTCAAGTACACTCATGCCCCACAAGTAACAGCCCAGTCAACAATGGACCATAGAGAGGTATTTTTTTTTTTTTGGTACCATGAGATTATACTGTAGCAGAAAATTCATTATTACCTTGTGACATCGTATCCACCACTATGCAGTAGCACATCTTATATGCTGATAGTAATTCTTAAGTAAGCAAACTGTTAACAGTCATAGAGCAATACAGTACATACTGAGCTGTCAGTCTACAACATCCAAAACCTGAAAATTATATTATTGATATATATGATCATTATTTTTGAGTACTCCTATTTAGATTTACTGTGAAGCAGTATGCAGCAGCAACCTCAAGTTCTCATATTTACTGTTTCCTGACTATTTCAAGAGGCTATGTGGATTAACAGATCTAACACTGTAAGTCTGTGCAGCTGCACTTTCTGATGCTTGAACAGGACACATGGCCTAATGATTCAGAATGCATCCCCAACACTGTGCAATGTGTAAGTGTACCCTAGTAAGCTAGTGCTTTCTGGAAAAGGCCGGGGATTAGAAAAGTAAAATAGGGTAGGGGATAAAAGCTAATTCACAAACTAACTTTCTCATGACACAGTAATGGCGCTGGCGTATGGACTGGACTGCAGAAGTGATTTCATCCTCTGGTAAGGAAACTGTTCATTGCTGGCTGAGCATAAGAAGAGGATGGGTACAAAACAACCCATGTTCCCAGGCAGAACACATTTAGTTTAGCTGAGACCACTGCTCCAGAAAAAGAAATCATCAGCCAATATTAACAGTATCTCATGGACAAGTGTGAAGGGTTGGAAAAGCAGGTTTGCTCTAACCAACTCCAGCAGCAAGGAGAGGAGCTGAGACCAGGATACTTCTTGACAGCAGGAGTCAGCTGACCTAACCACACAGAATGATTGCTCTCTAGCACAAGATTATTAGGCGGCAGTAAAAAAAGAAAAAAAAATAATCTTACTAGAATTACTTTCCTAAAAGTAACTGAACAAATATTCACTGAAATAAAAGTTACCATTAATATATTTTAGAGATTCTTTAAAAATTTTTGAAACCTCCTTTGAACTCCCATTAACAATATCAAATGCTTGCCACTTAGAATTGGTGTATTTCACTATCAAAATTGTGTATTATTTATCTGACCATTTAGTAATACTGAAAATCCATTCCTTCTCCATGCTACCAGGAAAAAAATAACAAAACAAAAAGTATACATATAAATTCATATTTCTATGGCTTAAAAATATTATGGTAAAAACAAAACATATAATTTTATTCTTTTTAATTGAATAATCTGATTTTGCTTAATTTATTAACACATAGTGGAATTCAAAACAGCAACATATTTTTGTAGTAACATCATGAATAGCTTTTTCACCATATCACTTTCCATACTTTTTTTTAAATTATCTTTATTGGTACATTAAATATACACATCATGATTGCACTCCATAATGGGGATTTGTACCAGTATAAGAGACAACTTAATTCTCATTTTTTCCCATAGCCCCACCCACCCTACCACCCCCCCATATATATAAAATTTGTTTCCTTACTTTTTTGTTACAATCTCAACATTTTCCCTTTTCACCCTATTTTACATTGAGCATTTTCTATTTCACAATATATAACATACAATGCTAGGACTCATTTATAACTGTATTTTCTCATACCAGAGAAAAGATGCGATATGTACCTATCTGTGACCTATTTATTTCACTTATGAGGATATCCTCAAGGTATGTCCATTTAAGTAGAAATGATTCAAACTACTCTGCCATAAAAAATGATAAGTTTGAATCATTTCCATACTTTTTAATGCTTTCTTAGCATACTATTGATTCTGTCATTAAATGGCATCAGTTTTAGCTTTCCTGTATCAGGACCGCTGAGAATGACACTTCATATTTTTAATAAGGAAAGTTTTTATTAATAATAGAACCCAGGAGCCAGATTAGACTATATACAGGAAGATTTTTTAAATATCCATTACCTAAAGCCATGTTGATAATAAATTAAGATAAATTGCTATTTTTTTCTGAGATCCTATATTTACACTAGCAGTGATGATGAACCTTTTTAGCGCTTTTAGTGAAAACAACCAGCCCGCTGCAACATCCACAGCTTACGTTCACCACCATTGGACTAGAGTGTAGATTCGAATAGCAAATCCAGCCTTCATCAGCTGCACAACCTTGAAGATTTTACTAGCGCACTCTGTTACTACTTCGGGCATTCTTAAAATGAGCACAATAATATTCACCTTTATATTTTTATTTTAAGAATTCATGATCATCTCTACATAATTTCCAGAATATAGAAGGTACATATAAAGTGGTAGTTTGTTTTCTTTTACATAAAATATAAAGATCATCACACTTAATATTTAAAGAAAAACTTTCCTTTCCAAAAAAAATGATAAAAATAAATATAGGAGGCCTACATAAAGTGTGAAAATACCACAAAATAACTCACAAATTAAATTAGAAAACTAATGCAAATCTAAATATACCCATGTATTGAGCAAATTTATAAGAATTTTAAATGACTAATGAGATACATTTTTCACCTTGAGATTTTTATTATTAAAACACTGGAAAATGCTTTATTATGCAATTATTAAGCATCCTCCCCAAAATGAAAGATGAGTCATGAGCAAAGATTAAGTAATATTTCCATGGAATTATACAGCATAGAAGGAATCAACTCAAACTTAAATTGTTTGGTTTCACAATAGTCTGAATATTGGCCATAAGGATGTCCAAGTGCTGATCCATAGAACCTGCTTCTATGTTAGTTTCTCCAGTAAAAGGGATTTCATAGGCTCTCTAGGACATCTGGAGATGAAAAGATTATCCTGGATTACCTGACTGGACTCAATGTAATGAAGTGTTAAGGCCATACAGCAGTAAGATAAAAGGATCAGAATGCACATTAAAAGGTGTGACTATAATGAAGAGTTTGATGTGATACAAAGAAACACCTAAGCACTAGGAAATTCAGGAAGCTAGAAAAAGTATACAAGTAGACTCACTCTCCAACCCTTCAGAGGAACACAGCCTTGCCAACACTTACATTTAGAATTTCTGACCTCTGAAATAATGAGTAATAAATTTGTGTTATTTTATCCACTGATTTTATGGTAATTTATTATAGTAGCAATAGAAAACTAATGCAAATCTAAATATACCCATGTATTGAGCAAATTACACAAAGAAAAAATGAAAATGACTGATATAATATATAAATAGTCCAAAAATATAAAAAGCCAAAATGCACTAAACATTCATCTTCTGCACTGCAAAAGTAATGCGATTAATTTACATATGTGGAATTATTATGTAATTTAAAGCCATATTAAATTCATTTTGTAGCAATATGAAATGAAACAACCAGATAACATGCATACAAATACTTTCAGTCATTTATAAAATAACAGAGAAACATCATATAGAGACCTCATTCATCAGTTAGAGGAATATTTGTCATCTTCTTTCATTAATAAGGTCCTTCTGTTCAAAATTGTAACTCATCCAAAAGTTTCTCCTTTATTTCGTGTTTAAAATGGGACTTTAATGATGTTCTTTAATATTTGTGTAGTTATCATGGCAAATATGTAGATTTAGAGAAGAATCACTTTGTTTACCACGTCATAGCAAGGCCTATTTTTGGGCTCACATTTTTCTCCTTCTGTAATGTTAAGCTGATGATCAGGAATGAACATCTATTTCATTGTGTATGATTAGACAAAGAAAACCTGTTCAATGTCCCAAAACATTATTTTCCTCCTATGGTTGGGAACATTATCTTGCTTGACCCTACAACATGGAAATGGCTTGAAATGATAGCACCATAAGAAAGAAACAACGAATGACAATAGTTTAGGAGAGAGTAAGCGAGTGCAAGAATAATCTCCATCTTCTTCAGTGTCCAGAATGCTGATTGCTTTGGGGAGGATATAAATTTGTGTTGGCTTAGGGGAAATCAGTGTGTGGACCATTCTGCTTTAGAGATATTGTTCTGCATTTTTAATTCCCTGACCTGGGTCGTTTCAATCAAACAAAATTTTATTCTTTTCACTTGTACTCCAGATGGAAGAAAATGTAAACAGCTGTCCAAGAAGTGATGGAGCCTTTTCTTCCACATTTTTGCATGTCATTATGTTACAGATTTACTCTTTCAGCAAATTGAAATCTCTAAAACCTAGTAATCAAAATTTCCTCCTCTCCTTCTCTTTATATTCCAACTATCATCAATTGCTTACTCTCAGAAATAGTTTTCCAAAGATGAAGCTATGATGAGTACGCACAGTCATTATCATATTTACTCTCATCAGTACCATATAGTATTATGTTGTTGACAATAATTAGCTGCTGGAGGCAATCCTGTAAACACAGTAGTATGACAGCCAGCATGGATAAAAGCAACTTGCTGCTGAGGGAGAGAATAGGTACATGCTAGTCTGACCACTGTACTGTGGCTGATGTTCTTCACTGCAAATGCAAGAGCACAAAATGAAACTAATGACTCAAGAATTCTCAAGTTGCTGAAGGTATGTGAAGGAAACAAAGGTGGAGAGTAAATAGGATATTTAAAGGCAATTGGAAGTATTTCCTATTTTTGTTTATTGGTTGGTTGGTTTTTAGTTTTACAGTTAATGGACTCATTATATTCACTTAAAGATAATGCAATAACATTTAAAAATCAATGTTTTTAATTCACATTTAGGTTTTGCCTTTCTTTGATCACTGGTGAGATAAAATACCTGACATAAAATTAAAGGAGAAAAAGTTATACTGTAGTTCACAGTTTGTAGCAGTTTCAGTTCATAGTTGGCTGGTTCTAAGGCTGGGTGGCATGGCAGAGAGGAATTACAGAGGAGAAACAGTGCATGGCAGCCAGGAGACAGCAGAGCAGTGAAGTTGTAAGCAGCAGGAGACAAGTCACAGCCACAGAAACTCTCTTTTTGGCCCTTACATCTTATCTAGGATACCCACACATAGGCCAAAAAAACTCATACACAGATTGTGGGATCCAGGAGTTTTAAAGTAATTTGAGTGTATTGGTACATTTTAGGAATACATTATGATCACATTCCACATTGAGAATTTATACCTGTATATGATGTATCTTAATTCTGTTTTTCCCATCTCCCTGCCCTCTCTTCAACCCCCACCCCCACCATATACATAAACTTGTTTCCATTTTTTCCTTTTTACCATAAATTTTTCTTTCCCTTATTTCCCTTCTTCTGCCTACATCCAGTTCCCGCTCTTCTTTGAACATTTGCTTCCTACTTCATAATATGTATTACACATTCTGGACCTCATTTATACCTTCAGTTTCTCACATTAGAGAAACAATATGGTACTTACACATCTGTGTCCTATTTATTTCAGTTATGAGTATGTCATCAAGGGAAATCCATTTAGCTATGATTTTATCTAATTTATCATTCTTTATGGATGAGTAATACTTCATTTTTTTCTTTATCTAATCTCTGTTTGATAGGCATTTGGGTTGTTTCCAATATTTAGCAATTACAGAGTGTAAGGAACCCTTAATTCTAGTATCACATCGCAAATCAATTCTAGCAAACAACTTTTATCTCATAATCACACACTTTAGAGTCAGCTACCTCGAAAACTGCATAAGCTTTAAGGAAATACCTAGATTCAAGCTTTAACAGTTTTTATTCACACAATATACTCCTATTTCATAAATTAAACCTCACTCTAAATAACCAATTCAAACTATCAAAACTCACCATAGTATGCATACAAGCTGTTTTAGGGTGTCATGAACCTGGGAAAGAAATTAGAGCACACTAAACAATCCACAAGTAGATAGCGATAAAATAATTACTATCTTCAACAAACAAAGTGAAGAAACTGAATGAAGAATATTTATTCTGAATGAAGAAATATGACTAATATGGCATTAGAGGACTGGATAGTAGAGAATATACAGACAAAGCCATATATACTATTTAATTGGAATTGTATTTTATGGAGTTATTGTCATCTCTGATAACTTCTAACATGTCCATCTTTAAAAATATTAACTTGTCATTCTCCCCAATTAAACTCACATTTGTCGATTGCCTCCTATATTGAAGGTATAACTAACCCCATAGTGAAAATGTGAAGAATCAGGAAGAAATTCCTCCCAGTCATCTCTATGATGAAAGCCCAGGGAAAGACCTTGTCTATTTTATTTAAAAATCACACCAACGTAACATAACCTAGGGAATTTTGATGCTAAAAAGAGTTTTATAAGCATGAAAATCTCATAGGCATTGGTTGTACAATTCTCATAGAATGGATAAATGAGTGAAATGTGAGTTCTGCAGAAATTTTTAAAGGAATTACTAGGGTTTTGTTGAATTATGTTTAACAATGACTTTCTATTTTTTCTTGAATTTCTTTAGTTTACATGCTCATGAAATAACACTGCATAATATGTAAAACTAAATTCGAGCTTGCACCCCTAAAAATTTAGTTGGTCAAGAAAAGCCAAATGTCTTAATTTCACCAATATTCATTTAAAATGATAAGATTAATAGATAATATAGTCTTGTATTATTCATATAAATATGACGGGACATCACTGGGACCTATGAATGTACAAAATACAAATACAAAAAACCCTGTACTTCAATCATTTTATTTACTTATTGGTTACTCAAAGAATTATTCATTGAAAATCATTATTTTATTAAGATTTTCCACTGGTGACTAATTGTACTTATTTTTATATTAATATTTATATATTTCAAAAAAAAGTGGATTAAGCTAGGTATAAACATGGCATCAGTTAGATTTTTCAGGTATCTTCCTACCTTTATTATTATAAATCAACACATTCTCCTGAAGCAAATATTTAGTTCAGATTTAACCTCTTCATAAATCCATAATGTCATACATATGTAACGTGCTTATGATATAGTATACTTACACTGGTAAAACCCACCCCCCCAAAAAAAAAACATTGCATGCTCACATTTGCTTAGTGAAGAAAAAACTGCTAGAAGTCATTTTATAGGAGTTTAAAAATTATAGATTAAGCAACTGCAATGCAAATAACTAAGTTTTTCTTTTATTTTCTACTTTTAATTCCCTAGAAGGACTATTGGATTCCTCTTTCAATGCACAAAATCTATTTATCAGAAGAGAATTAAAATCAAATCCAGTAGAAATTCTGTACCCATTGTTTTTCAATACTGGGGATAGACTCCAGACTTTCATACTGACCTGTATCTCCACCCCATTTCCTTTCAGTTCCTTTTTTTTTTTTTTTTTTTTTTTTAAGACAGATTCTCATTAAGTCACTAGATTGTGCAGCATGGACTCAAAACTACAGTCCTCCTGCATAAGCCTCTGAGTACTGAGATTCCAAGCATGCACCACCACACTTGGCAGCCCACATGTTTTTTCACGACAAAATTCTGACTGTGCTCAAAATAAAATGTCAGTATATTTGTTATTTTCCTTTATCAGCTTTTTATTTTAAGAGTCTGTTAAAATTTTTACTTGAAATTGTGCTCAATCTAAAAACTAGTCGAGAATTTCTGAACTTTGGCCCTGTTGATGCCCGAGGCTACTTCCCTTTGATGTCAGGTGTCATAATAAAAAAATCTCTCCACACCTTGCTAGATGTCTCCTGGACAGGCAGCAGCCAAATGTACTCCTGATTGATAACTATAGGCTGAAGCAAGTGGAAGAACCAAATAAAATCAGTACTGTCTGTTAAACCCAGAGACACATCCTCGTATTGCTGGACAGTTCAGGATGAAGTGCTTCACTCATAATGATCATGGTCACTGCCTACGCTCTAAACTGAGGATTTTGTGCCTGACTTTGAAAGCCCACAGGATACATTAGACTGTGGAAACAGGGCAGAGGGCATGTGCAGGCATGCTCTGGAAGCAGAGTTAACCCATTTGATTACTTTTACTGCTGAGATTTATTTCTCTGCAGTCAAAACCTTCCCTGAACACCCAAGCCTTTGGTTATGACAGCTAGTTTAGCTACTGAAGTGAAACCAGGAAGGGAATTCAGCCATTCTGACCCTCCAGTAGTGTTCCTGGCTTTTTCAACAAACTCCAAAGGTTGCTAAATGGAGACTGGTGTAAGTATTATTCAAAAATGTGGACAGATCTTTAAATAAATGGTATGTAATAAATGCTCATTCCCACTAGCATATAACACAAGTGCTCACACACATACACACACACACACACACACACACACACACACACACACATTGTACATTTCTTTCTCCATATGATTATATTAAATTGGGTTGCTTCTTTTTGCTTCTAAATATCTTCTTTGAAGTGCAGAAATGGATTTCTCCCACGGTGTTAGTTTTTCCTTTCATGCTGTCCATAATGCTGACAAGCATGTTGGCCTTTTCAAATTTATCTGTCTCCTAAGTAAAGGGTTGCCTATTCTTAGTGACTACTTCAAACAAGAGACAGTTCTTAAAAGACCAACCTTCATTTTATTGTTTTCTTTGTAAGTATACAGGGTGTTGCAAGGCAGTATTTACCTAAGACATGTCAAGTCGGATGTCACAAATATTGTGACTTCAAGGCAAGGTAGGCATTGTGTGTAAAGAGCATTAGCAAAAGTTACTGGAAGTAAAAATCTTGAACTTTTTAACTAATATGATATATCCAGAAATAGTCACCCAAGATTATGAGTTTTCAGGCTAACTCTCCATGTGTCAATTATATGCAGCACATTTGTATAGTTTCATTATAGTAGTTTGCCAGATGTATATATTTGAGAAAAGGGAGATGAAGCCCAACTTCTGCTCAAACCATTCACAGAGCTAAGTATATTCAAACAAAGATCTGGCACCATTCCAGCCATCTCTCTAAATCTTTGATTTTTTGATTATTAATGTATGTAATAGCCATTTCTTTTATTCAAAACTGACAAAACTCTTAATAGTCACTCAGGAGCATTACCGTGTGTCTTCTGTGCCCCTATTTCCACTTGTCTCACAAACCAGTGCAAAACCTAAGGGAAGTTTCCTTCAGCCAAATGAATGGGTTATACTGATATCTTAAACTATATATGTGACAATGATCTAGCACAGTGAGGTTATCCTGAGAGGCAGACTGTGCCTACGGTGTTATAAAAGAGATCACTCTATTTGATGATGTAAATTGAAATATTATGATAATAATACATTTAAAAATACTGGTTTTATCCATCATTTCACTTACTCTCAATGGCAACTAAATGGATTAAGTCCTACAACTCCATTACAGGATGAGAAAGTTGAATCATAAAAACACCTTCAAATAAGCAGCACATTACATAAAAGCTGGACTCAGGTCACACACCTTCAATATGTAGAACAAAGATTCAGAACTCTGTCTGAATTTAGAATCCACATTCTTATCTAAGGATTCCCATTTCTCTCTTCCAACTGTCCACAATTTCTTCTACTTTAAAGCAGGTCACTGTGCCTGAGTGATAATTTTTAAAATCTTCCATAATCCTTAAAAGAAAATAGTTCTATGCTTACATATTAAGTTTTACCTAAAATTGTTTCTATAAAGAAAAGATATAATTGAATATGTACAATAGATTCCAGCTTGCAATAGACACACACTTGCTTATATTTGAAAAGACCAATGTTTGCAACTAATTTCTACAACTAAATATCTATTAAGTGATTGTTCAGGACAACACAACAAAGACTGTGGGGCTGCAAACATGCAGAAACTTACAATCTGTCAAAAAAGCAAGACAAAGAAGCATAGGATAATCTAGTGAAAGATTCAGTTCTGTACTACTATAATGGATTAGTCACTTTCCTGTCACCGAGACAAAGTACCTGATATTCAAAACTTAAAGGATGAGAGATTTATTTTAGCTGATAATTTTAGTGCACTCAGTCCAGGGTCAGCTGGCTTCAAGGCAAAAATTTCACCTCAGAACATGATACTGTAAACCTTTTCACCATATGGGAGCTGGGAAGCAGAGAAAGGAGAAGCCAGAGAAAAGAATATACCCTTAAAGGTATGCCCATTGTGACCAACCTTTTTCCATTCAGGCTCCACATCCAAACTTGGGAGACATTTAAGATCTAATCTATAACATTCAGCTTGTGGCCTCCAAAAGACTAATATCAATCTCATCATGCAAAATACATGAAATCCTTCTCTAAGCTGTTAAAGTCTTCTCTAAGTCTGTAAAGTCTATTTAGCATTGCTGAATAGTCGATGTTCAGTATCTCCTCTATGACTCAAAGTACACTCTTACCTGTGAACACCTATAACAACTGAAGTGGGATCAATATCTGTATTATAAAGGGAAGAAGAAGGGAACAGACAGATACTTCACAGAGCAAACACTAAATTCTGTTCCTGAATGTCCAGTGCCCAGGGCAGGCTATACTAATACTCTACTCACTGCATGTGGCTTTCCTCAGCAGATGTACTTTCCTGGTATTTTCAACTTTCCAGGGCCTTCTATGCACTTTCAGCTTCACGATCAAAGCTTCATACACTAGCCTCTCCTAGGCTCCTCTTAGTGACTGTGTCCCTTTCACACACTTTTGCCTTGCATCCTATTACTTCTGAAATGTGAGGGAAAGTCTCCACAAACTCATAACCCTTTCAATCTGTATGTGTAAAAAACCAGCACCTCATGGGTGATGTTACAATTGGCCACTACCTGGAACAGTAGGTAGACAACTTGTACTTTGCTTGGCTCCAGTGGTCTATGAGTACCTGAATGGTTGAAGCAGCGGATGCACTTCCCCAGGCAGTTGGAAATGAGAAGATGGCATCTTTTCAAATGAAAGATTTTGAGTTTTGCATCTTGGAGCCTATGGGGCCTCACTGATTTCTAAGATGCCTAAAGGCATCTTTCTTCTTGCTCTTATAAAAGGTACTTCATTCCTTTTGATTGCAATTTTTTCAGCAACCATATTCTTCTTTTCACCAACTTTGCAAGTGCACATCAAACACTGTTTACAACACCATAGGTTTTCTCAGGCCTGTAACTCCAAACTTTTCCAAATTCATCTCACAAATAATTTCTAAATACTTTGAAACCACATAGGTACAGTTATAGAAACAATACCACTACAGGCACTAATTTTCTACATTAATCACTTTCTAATTGCTGGGATAAAATATCCACCACTCACAACTTGAAGGCGGAGTATTTTATTTTAGCTCACAATTTCAGCGGACTCAGGCCATTATCAAATCAGCTAGTTTCAACACAGAAAAGGCAGGGAAGAAATGTTAGAATGGCCTAGGAGGAGGGATGAGAAAGGCTATAATGAGGCTGAAAAGGAAAGAGAAACAAAGAGACAGGGAGGAGAATACATATTTGAAAGTTATGCACCCAACAACTGACCTTTTCTAACCATGAATCACCTTTGAATATAAGAATTTGAAGGGAATGTTTTAGCTCTATCATAACATAAAGGCTTTTCAAAAAAGTATTACATAATATAGCATGAATAATTCTTGTATCATTTCCTAATGTTGTTAAGAGTGGAGAAAACTCTTCTAATCATATCAAATCCAAGAGCCATAAAGTTAAGTGGATACATAGAGCTATAAAAAAAGAAAAATAAATAAATCTGCATAATGGAGAAAAAGTCAAAGCTATATCATCTACTTGAATAAAATATTCAGAATGCAAATGCAACACTAATATATATTATATACAAATCATTCTTAAAATTCAGTAGAAAAAATGATATGTGATATACATACATTATTCACTATTAATATACTATACATACATTATTCAACATTGCTTACAATAATGAAGATATACGCTCATAAAGTAAAAAATATACTTAGTATGTATATTTTATCATATTATGCAGCCATTTAAAAATAAGGTTGTATCTTTTACATGGACAAAAACATACTAGAAGATAGGTTATAAAAAGTTATTTTAGACTGACTTGAATGTATATTTTTTGTGTATAGTATAAATGTAAGAATAACTTACTAAAATATTCATCATAGTATTTGCCTAAGAAGCTAGGAGATATAAAATGACACAGAAATATTTCACTAGTATATAAGCTAATTACTTACCCATATATAATTTATATTAAATTTTAAAAGAAATACTTTGTATAAGGCATTATAGGAAGCCTCCAAGAAGGAATTCTAAAGAGTTTAGTAGAAATTTAGAAGATAACTGATAGAAAGAAAGAAAGAAGGAAAGAAAGAAAGAAAGAGAAAGAAGTTCAATCTGAAGGATACAGAATGAGTTTGGTTCTCAAGTAACAAACAGTGCATGTGTGGATAGAGGTAGCAACAGTGGTTTGAAATTTTGAAGCTATTTCCCTTTGCACTACTCCAAACAATTGTCCTCATGCCATGACTTATCTAGTGTATCCCAGCCTGTCCAATTAGCCCACTTACTCCCACCATCTGAGCAAGGCCTTCAGATGAATAGTGATCACTGAAGTGGAGGGCACTGAAGAATTATGTGAAGTTCACAGACACAAACACTGAAGTTCAGAGAGAGCTAACAGAGACAAGGAATCAGGTGTGAGGTCATACAATTCCCCTTAATTTTTTTTACAACTATGCTTTCTAACTGTTGTAGATGTTGACTGTATTTTCTTGCTTTAACTCTATACATCTGGAATAAGCACACTCGTGTTTCTTTTGGTAAACCATCTCTATTTTCTTACTCTTTCAGGAGAGATCTTCTTATATTTCTAGGAGATATACATACATTATAATAGCTCCATTCATCTCCAAGGCCACATTTAGTGACATCAGATAAGTTAAAAGAATCATTCTGTCTTAGGACCTTCAAAGAGAGTTAATTTATCTTCCTCCAGGGAAATTAAATATGCATGACTAGACATTTAGGAGTAACTATATATAGTTGAGTGAGCTATTAGGGAATAACTACAGAAATAATGGAGGAATGTGTGTGGTGTGTATGAGTGTCAAACAGTCATAAACGGATGTATGTGGAATGAATAAAACTATATAATATTGCTTGAGTTTCTCAATAAAATCCAAAATACTTCCAAAACTTTACAGAGGGAAAAAACATGTCATCTGTCATCTATTCCTTAAACTGGTTTCAATTAAGAATTCTGTTACATAAACGTAATGACTTATACATTATACTTCCAACTGAGTAAGAATATCTATAAACTGCAGGATTCAGTCTCTTTCCCTGTTTTACTCAAGATAAATCTCATAAAATTTGTGAATATATTGTTCTTTGCCAGCCAATTCAAAGTGATTCAACAAATACTTGTTGTCTACCCTCATATCTCCTCATTTCAATACCCTTCGATGACATTGTTGAATACTAACTGCAGCAAGGCTGTGCCTCAGCAAAGTAAGCAATCATGTGTGTGCAAAGCAAGGAAAAAGCTAACTGACTTTGCAAGGGAGGACACCAAACTCTCATGCATAAACGTTGACACAGAATAAGTAATGTGTTGTTAAGTGAAATAAATCATCAGACACACAAGGGTAAGTGTCAAAGGGCTTTCTGTACATAAGAAAAACAAATTATAAATAAGGAGAAAAATAGAAAATAAGAAATAGAGAGATCATTCTTATGTGCTAAGCAGATCCAAAGATGAAAGGAATGGAGGAAAAGGGGTAAAAAGAGGAATTAAAATGATGTGTATACATACCAACATCACATAGGAATGCAAATATTATGTGCTGGAAGCATGCATTAATAAAATAAAAATAAGAAGCCCTATTTCTTCCAGAAAATTTTATTTCACTATTACTCTAGATATTCACTTTTCTGTAAGTCATATTTTTTATTTTTTATGCTAAAAAAGAAAAGAAACAATAAACTTCCATAAGCAAAACATAAATAACACTTACACCGAGGTCAAAACACCAATGTATTTTAGGAACCCTGGCTGAGATCTCATAAATTCACTCTTTAGAATATACATCAAATATAGTACAAATTACATATTGTTATGTTAAATTATGCCCTGCCCAGAAAACAATAAATAAAATATATGCCCCACGGCACTTGTGTATTAGTGGTAAATTTTATAGATGTTGCTTTATTGAAGAAACTGCAGTTATTTTTGAATTTCTAGTCAGAAATCTGCACACATATTTTTATAGTGCTGAGTAAGCATGGATAAATTAAAACATAAAATTTCCCCACATGGCTACTTTAGTTATCTCTGGGAATATTATTTATTTGAGAATGTATATTTCAAATAACAAAATCATTGAAGTACTTTTTTTTCTTTTACTTGATAAGAACCAAGTTAATGAAACTAATATAACAAGCAGGAAGAAATCATCTGTCAAAGACACTTGCAAGACATTTTGCATAGAAAAGTCCTCTTGTTTTGACATTGTGATTGCTTGTTTTCTGACAGTGCTATAATTTGCTTTAGAATTGTTTTAATCAGTTGCCAAGTGTTTCTCGTGCCACAATGCATAGAAATAATTGAATTTTGTGAAGATGTAGCACTGTAGCTGGGATATGATTACATTTTTTTCATTGATCTTTCTTGCTTTCAAATCTACGGCCTAATTAAAAACAATGCATTTTAAAACAGATTATCACCAGAGACGGTTTTAATAAAGCCTTGCAGGTTAGTTTTGATAACACTGTCATTTTCTTTAACTGGAAGAACAAAATTATTGCCACAATGACCAAAGTCAGTAATTAAGCATCCTACAGCCAGATCTCTTTTCATTGCAGCTTCTAAGAGCTTATAAATCCATGAAAATAAATCTCTCTGGGGTCATCTCAACTCAAAAGGGTACTTTTAAATGAGTCATAGAGCTGAACTTTGTTCTTTCCCTAAAGTGTGTTTCAGGCTGCAGAATACTTATTTATAGGACCACTTTAAATACAATCATAGATATTTTTTTTGAAAAAAAAAAGTTTTTTTTCCTATTTTTTTCCATTCCACTTTTGTGATGAAAGCTGTCTTCCTTTAGTTATGAAATCCTATTCACAAAAAGCAGTTATATTTTAAAGAAAGTATGTCTCAACATATGTGAAACACAGAATCACAATCTTATGTCAAACTTCTGGAACTTTTACAGTCAGAAATGGCCTTACAAATCACCTAAGGAAACAGAAGGTTTTTGAACAAATATTTAATTTTCCAGTCAAATACTAACTGTTTTCTCTACTCTACTACTCTACTCTTCTCAGTAGCATTGTTCCCTTATTCACGGTCCATTTTCTACTTGTACCTGCTATTTAGGTTTCTGAAGCTTAGTGAACTCTAGACTTTTCAAAGCCAACATTTCCATATGTCCCCTTGTTTCGCCAAGCTACACCAAGCTAATCAGTTCTTTTTGAGAAGCAAGAACATAAATAGTCTGCCCCTTGCTCTCGAAGAATCTTGGGTGAGTTTTGCCCATTAAATGCAAGTACAATTAGGACACGAAGTAGCCCTGTCACTGCTTCACTTCCTAAGGTCTGAGGGCACAAGAGTGCTCAAAAATTTTTAAGAAGTGTATTTAGAGAGTATGTCTTAAAGGAATTAAGTGATATATAAGATCTTATGTTGTTGAAAAGCCTATGTTAAGAGGTTAATATTTTACTTTTTCTTCGATTACTTCTTCCTAATTCCCAGCTCTTTTCTTAATCATGCATACCTCCTCTGGCTTTCCTGTAGGCACAGGAACTTTCAATGCTCTCTCCTGACACAAGCTTCATTTCTAAGACACGGTGAATTTTCACTAACTTCCTAGTTTTGGTGTTTTATCTGAGTATGAAAGTATTGCAGGAAGACAGTTGCCTTTCAAGTTTATTAATTACCTACTTATACTCATGCACATAATTCTTAAAACAAACAAATGAAACTATGTAATAAAAAATCAAACAATCATTGTGACTGATTATTTTCTCGCATATTTGTTCAGTATTGAGCACTATTTGAAAATAACAGTTAATAATATCAACAGAACATAAATAACTATGTGGCTTAAAAGATTATTTTCCAAACTAGAAAGTGAAATTTTAAAGTGTATCCTACAATGCTGCCAACTATTCAGCTCTCCGAGTTCTTTTTTTTTTTCTTAACCTTTGGGGCTGTCTGCTCTGATGAGCCAGACAGTCATAATTCTGCACCTGTTTCACTGAAGACCCTCCACATGACTCAGAGTCTAAAAAGGAATTAGGCCCTTACTCAAGCCCTTGCATATATAGTTTGGTCTGACTTCAAGGCCAATCTCTGGATCTTTTATACACATTCATTATGCCTCACAAAACTATTAACTCCTTCATATACTTAAATATATGTATGGCTCTTTCCTTTGTGTCTTACAACACTTTCTGTAAACATTCACTCCACTATTACTTTCATATGCTCTTTCTTTCAATATCCTATATTATCATCAATGGTAAGAATATAATAGAATCTTGGTCACTTATCTTCTCCACCTTTCTCCAAGATAACTGGTACACTCTAAGATCAATATGTTTGATAAATAAAAATAAAAGTGAACTGAAACAAAATAAAAAGCAATACAACTAAACTTCTAGGCCAGGGATGGTTCAATTGTACCATCTGCATGCTATTCATAAAAATAGGGCAAAATAGGGCCAGGGAGTTAGCTCAGTGGTTCCAGTGCCTGCCTTGCAAGGGCAAGGGCCTGGGTTCAGTTCCCTGGTAACCTTAAAAAAAAAAAAAGGGCAAAATATATTATTGTGTGGTCTCATTATAAGTCAAAATTATTTCCTTCAATTGAAGCTATGTCTATAACAAACTGTGTAAGACTGAAGGAAATATTGACAACTGTCCTGACAGTTTACGCCATTATTTTTTACATCTGAGTATCTGTATCTATTAAAATTTATTTATGTTTTATCTTTATTGGTACATTAAATATACATTTTTTTTGTAGGGAGGATGTAACTCAATGGTGCCACATTTTCCCTGGCAAATGCAATGTTCTGAATTCCATTCTGGTTCCAAGTTACTGGGGGGAAAAAGGAACTTATTATTTTGTTCAAAAAAACACAGTTATTTCTAGTCTCCATTTTACTTTTTATGTGGATGTATATGAACTTTAAACTCATCTAATATTATGGTCTGCAGCCACTAACATCCAGTTATACATGTAATTCACAACAAATAAATACACAAATCTCAACCCTTGAGCTTTTCCTTTTGCTTTGGTTGAATAAAATGAAATAGACAGTTTGTAGCCCTGATTAGCCAGAGATAATCGGTACTGTGTTGACTTGGTCTGTCTTTGTTTGCTTGACAGTGTATTTTCATTCTCAAGCCATGTTTTCCATTAGACTTAATTATGCCCCCCTGCTACTTTAAATCGAGGGTGTCCTCAAAATAAGGATTGCATCTATTAAATTTAATTACTTCCCTCTGTGGATCAAGTGCCTAAAATGCTGCTGTTAAAAAGGAAGTTTTTACTAAGAGGCTGCTCCTAAACTGGAATATACGTTTATAAAAACAATTCCCAACTTTTTAGCATTGTGGTACTGACTAGCTTTGCATAATACTTACATGAGTTCATTCTTTTCTTTTAGTAAACATATTACATGAAGTAAAATGACTCAAGTGAGCATGATTTTTTTTCCCTGAATTTTCCAATTTTTTTTCTTTTTTTTTAATTGCAATCTTTATTGGTACATTACATATATGCATCATGACTGCACTCCATAATGGGGGTTTGTACCAGTATAATACACAACTTAATTCTTATTTTTTTCCCATAGCCCTACCCACCCTACCACCCCCCTATATACATAAATTTTGTTTCCTTTCTTTTTTGTTATAATCTCATTATTTTTCCCCCTTCACCCTATTCCACATTTTTGTTTTCAAATGACCTCTAAATATTTTTCTACATGACCTCTGAACAACTGGTGTTTCATCAAGGAGGTGACACATCTATTTTAGGTACATTGTGGCTAATGGCTACTGGTACATAGATCTTGAAGCTATATAAGCTTGTACCATAATTAATTTGCTAGTAACACCCCTAAGGGAGTTGGAATAGAAACTGAAAGGTGATGGAAAAAGGAAAAGCATGGAGGAGAGTTGCGCCAGCTGTGCACCAAGATCTGTTATTACACTTTTAACTCTGATAACTGAACTCTGGGGAATATTATTATCTGAATTTTCACTTTAGAATTGTCCCAATTCAATTACATTGATCTTTAATGCATTCACAAGCTATGTTAACACTATTTTTTTTGTTTGTTTGTTCATTAGTTTTTGTTTTGTTTTGCTTTTTTTGGTCAGAGAATCTCAAGCATTATTAAAAAATTGGAACACATACTTTTTTATTCACTATGAATAAGAGATCTTCTTTGACCAATATTTGTGTGAAAGTCTCTCTAAGCCATACACTAACTGGTTAACTTTGGCAAGTTACTTCAGTAACATGAGGGAAATATTTCTAAGTCCCAACTTACCAAACTTACAATGTAGTCAAGATGAGGAACTTAAAATGGCAGAAATTTCCATTCTATTAACTCAAGATATTCTTCATAAAAGTATATAATTTCCACAAAATGAAAATGCAGAGATGCAGCCACGCTCCTTAGTACACATTTAGTTAAAAATGGCCATTCCATGAAAATGTTTATCGACTTGATTCTGAATTGACTTGACTGATATTCTGAACCAATAGAAGAGATATTTTGACATCTCAAAAGATATCACTTGAAATAGCAATTATTTCCCCTTTTATTACCTTCTTGCACTCAAAAGCTCATACCAGACAACTATCAAAAACAGTACAAACAAAGGAAATCAAATTATTTTGGCAGGTGTGTAAATAAATACAGTACTTTTATATGATCTATACAGTCAACTCAACAGTTTGTCTTAAATGCTCATACAACCCTCCCCCTTTTTTCCCAGGTACTCTTCCTTACCACTGTTTACATTTTCCTATATCATCCCAGCTCTAGACTGTAAATTACTCAAAGCATAAGTAAAACAACAAGGAAGTTAATGTGGGATGAAACTAGTCTCTGATCCTGGACAATTATCAAAGAAACTCTGTGTTCTGTCAGGGAGTATAGAGAGCTTATGTTCTTAAGTATAAAAATCCATAAAACCAGACAGGGTTAATGTTAATGTTAATTCTGCATGGCTCTTGTAAGCAAGAAAAACCCTAGTTACTATAAGTTTAAAAATAATGAAAACAGGCATGTTAATAAGAGCAATGACTAATATATTTTCAGTTTTTTATGCACTAGGCATTTTGCCAAACACTTTAGGTATGTTTTCTAATTAAATTTCTTGAACACCCTTACCAACTAGGTAACAATTATTACTCTGACATTACAAAGAAACTAAGACATAGAAAACTGAATAAATTGATCACCTACCATATATCAGAGAGCAAGATCTAAACTCAGAAACATTCAGTAAAGATAGAGGAGGGGAAAAAAATGGTTCATGTCTGTGTCAGTTCTTGTTTTAGTCATCTGTGCTAATTTTCTTCTATCTGCCCTAGTGATGCATATCTGCTGAACAATAAGACTGGAAACATTAAAGATATGTCCCTAATCACTGGCCCAAAGGATGGCCAAGTCAGAGTGTATTTTTGATATTGACCCATAGATACTCAGAGATACCATGTGTTTCCCCACTGTCTCTTCCACTCTGCTGATTGTTCCCTTTCCTGTGTACAAGTTGTTTAAACTGGCATATCACTTAGTGATAATAAACACTATTACTTATTCAATTGGGATTCTATTCAGGAAGCCATTTTCTCATGCTGATGTTTTCATGAGTTTATCTATTTTATTTTGAAGCAGATTCAGTAATTCCTGTACTTATATCTATATCTTTGATCTATTATGTCTTGATTTAGTGCAAGGTAAGAGATACAAGTCTACATTTATTCTTCTGCAAATAGGTAAGACCTTTACTTGGCATCATTTCTCAGACATGAAATTTTTCCAGTGTTTATTTTTACCTCTTTGTCAAATTTCAAACAGCTAAGGATGTGTGGGGTAATTTCTGTTTTCTACTCTGTTCTATTTATCCACATGTCTATTTTTGCAACAGACATACTGTCTTTATTATTGTACTTTCGTATTATACTTTGAAATTCAAGATTGTAATGATTCCTGTTTTGCTTTTTTGCTCAAGATTTCTTTGCTTCTCTTAGTCCTCTTTTGCTTCTATATAATTTTTTAAAATTTTTTTCTAGTTATATGAGGAATGCTAGTGGAATTTAGATAAGATTTGCAATAAAATGTTTGAAAATATTTTTTAATCTTTATTGGTACATTAAATATACACATCATGATTGCACTCAACAATGAGAATTTGTATAAGTATATGACACAACTTAATTCTCATTTTTTCCCATAGCCCTACCCACCCTACCACCCCCATCCCCTATATATATAAACTCGGTTTCCTTTCTTTTTTGTTATTATCTCATTATTTTCCCCGTTCATCCCGTTTCGATTTGAGTATTTTCTATTTCACAATAATATAACATATATTCTAGAACTCATTTACATCTTTATTTTCTCATATCAGAGAAAAGATGTGACATTTACACATCTGTGACCTATTTATTTCACTTATGAGGATGTCCTCAAGGTATGTCCATTTAAGTATAAGAGATTCAAACTTACCATTTTTTATGGCATTTTTATTCCATTCTGTAGAAGAACCATAGCTTTTTTACCCAGTCTCCAGTTGATGGACATTTTGGTTGTTTCCAAGATGCAGTAATTACAAATTGGGCTGCTATAAACATGGGTGCACATATGTCATTGTGATATGAGTCTTTTAATTCTTTTGTGTATATACCTAGCAGGGCAATGGCCGGGCCAAATGGGACCTCCAGTCCTAGCTTTTTGAGGAATTTCCAAATGATCTCAGGGGTTGTACGAGTCTATATTCCCACCACCAGTGGAGAAGGGTTCCTTCTTCGCACCCACGCCAACATTTGTTACTGGCTAATTCTGAAATGGTAGTCATTCTTTGTGGAGTGAGATGAAATCTTAATGTTTTCATTTGCATCGCTCAAATGACTAGTGATGTTGAACATTTCTTCATATGCTTCTTAGCTGATTTTATTTCGTCCTCTGTAAAGTATCTGTTTATTTCAGATGCCCATTTTTGAATTGGGTCTTCAAATTTGGGTGGGTTGATTTTTTTAAGCTCTTTGTATATTCTAGATAGTAGCCCTTTGTCTGAGGAATGGCTGGTAAAGATTCCCCTTTCCCATATTGTTGGTTGCCTTTTTGCTTTGCGGTGGTTTATTTTGCTGTGCAAAATCCACTCAATCAGATGAGATCTCATTCGTTGATTTCTTCTACCAGTTCTCTTGCTATGGAGGATTTGTTCATGAAATCTTTCCCTAAACCAATGTCTTCAAGAGTTTTATCTAACCTGTTTTGTAGCAGGTTTAGTGTGTCTGTTTTAATATTTAGGTCACTAATCCACTTTGATTTTATTTTAGTACCAGTGAAAAAGATAGGTCTAGCTTTAGACTTTGGCAGGTTAAAGTCCAGTTTTTCCAGCACCATTTGTTAAATAGGCTATCCTTCCTCCACTGAGGGTATTTGGCTCCTTTCTCAAAAATGAGGTAACTAGGCAAGACAAAGAAATAAAAGGAATAAATATAGGAAAGGAAGAAGTTAAACTTTATTTGCTGTCATTATTTGCTGACAACATGATATTCTATCTAGAGGATCCTAAAAACTCAACCAAGAGCCTGCTAGACCTAATCGCCAATTTTAGTAGTGTAGCTGGTTACGAGGTTAATGCTCAAAAATCATTAGCCTTTACATACACAAACAACAGATTCACTGAGCAAGAAATTGGGGAATCAATCCCCTTCACAGTAACATCCAAAACAATGAAATATCTAGGAATCAATCTAGCAAAGGAGGTGAAAGACCTCTAGTCTGAAAATTACAGCACTCTCAAAAAGGAAATAAGATACCAGAAAACTGAAAGACATCCCTTGTTCCTGGGTTGGAAGAATCAATATCGTCAAAATGGCTATACTCCCACAACTATTATACAGATTCAACGCGATCCCAATTGAACGCCCAATGGCATATTTCATAGATGTGGAGAAAATAATTCAGAAATTCATCTGGAATCACAAAGACCAAGAATAGCAAAAGCAATTCTAAGCAATAAGGACAAGATGGGGGGTATCATGATTCCCAACTTGAAACTATACTACAAAGCCACTGTGATAAAACCTTCATAGATTTTATAGTTGTTTAATGTTTGTTTCTTATTTTATGAGGTTATGATCTGACAGTATGAAAGATCATGGCTTTTATTTTGTATTTAATTAAACATACTTTGTGGCCTAACAGATGTTCTATTTTGGAGAAAACAAAGTGGGCTGATAAGAATAGTATTGTTTTTGCTATTATTAGATAAAATGCTTTGTTTCTATCTGATAGATAAATAATAATCAACCTCATTTATTCAATAATACATTTCAACTCTAACATATCTCTTCTTATAGTTTTTGCTAGATTGACCCTTTTATGGGAATAGGGTGTTACAGTCCATTACGCTGTTTCAATTTGTGTCTGTTTGTATCAAGAAGTTTTGTCCTATAAAAGTGTGTTTTGAAATTCAACACATTTATTTACAATTATAGTATCTTACTACTGATTTTTTTTACAAGTATATAGTGACTTTTTTCTCTTCTGATAAGTTTTGTTTTGAAGTTTACTTTTTCAGAAATTAGGATGGCTACTCCAGCTAGTTTGCAAGCTCTGGATGCACAGAGTATCCTTTTCTATAGTCACTATCACTCTGTTTCTTGATGAGTAAGGTGTAACTCTAATAGGAAATATACATAGTATTTGGATTTGGCTTTACAATTCAGTTTGTCATTCTTTGACTGGAAGTTAAACAGTTTGCACTCAACTTTATTATCCATACGCATTTACTGATTTCTGTTTTTGTTTAACTTTTAAAGTGCTGATTTTTTTCTATTTTCCTTTTGTTTAACTATACTCCCAGTTAAAAGTATTCTGTCCTGGGCAAGGTATTTAGCTCAGTGGTCCAGTGATTGTCTTGCAAGTGCAAGGGCCCTAGTTTGATCCCCAGTATCCACATACAACAATGTGTGGAGACTCACACCCACCAGCAATCAGAACCACATTCCACAGTGCCAGGCATGGTGGCTTATGCCTATGATCCCAGCACTTGGGAGGTAGGGGCAGGAGGACTGCTGTGAGTTGAAGGCGGAGCTCAGAGCCAGCCTAAACTACAAAAGTGAGAGAGCCTGCATCAGAAAAAAAAAAAAAAAAAAAAAAAAGTTTTCTGTCCTTTGGGCTCTGTGGTGAAGCTGGCCTCTGTGTCTTTTAGTATTCCCTTGGTATTTTCTACAATTCTCTTTTGATGGTGAAAAATTTCTATAGAAGCTTTTTGTTGTGGAAACATTTTATTTCTCCATCACTTTTCAAGAATAATTTTGCAGGATTTAGTAATCTGGATTGAGAAATTCTTTTTTTAGTGCTTAAATGCTTATCTCTATGCTATACTGGACTTTCAGATTTTATGCTGAGAAATTAGCTTCATTTCTGACAGACTGCAAATTACGGCTTTTGGTATTCTCACCTTGTCCCACATTTTGACCATGATGTGTCCAGAGCAGGTGTCTTCTACTTAAGTGAATAATTTTTTAAATGTCTGTACTTTCTCTCTAGTCCTTTTTAGGATCTTGTAATTCTTGAATTACTTCTGTGAGTCAGCTAGGAGCTCTCATATTGACATTTTTTAATTTCTTCATGTTTTGAGAGCATTATCAGGTCATCTACTACATGGTCTATCTTCTCTACCACCAAAATACTTTCTTATTATTGGTGTGGACATGGATTTCAATGATGGTCTTTTTGTTTGCCTTTTTTTTTTTATTCCAGGAATTCTGCTTGATTCTTTTTTCATAAATTCTAATTATTAGCTAAAATGGTTATTAGTAGGCTACATTGTTGTCTTTTACACCATGTCCTTCTTGGGTCTTCATTCAGCTTGCTAAACAGCTCAATAAATATGTCTTCATTTACTTATTTATGTCTGTTCTCCTTGAGCTCAGCGAACATCATATTTATTTGCTTATTTACATCTCTTGATCTCTTTAAACATTTTAATAATTCTGTTTTGTATGGAGCTCTTTGCCTGAAACTTCCTCCACTTCTATGCTTATGATATAAGCTTTTGAGGAGTTATAGATTTTTGAGGTATCTTAGTGCCATGTTTTCTCAAGATTCCTGTGTTTTTGTGTTGAATGCTATAGAAAAGTTCAACTAGAAAGTATTCTCACTATAATAGAAATCTCTATCCCAGAATTGCAAAGAGAGAACAAATGCTGATAATATCAAAATCAATGGAACCAAAGATATAGTGATATATAGTTTAAAGATTTTTCACCTATGTTTCTTCTACTCTTTCAATAACCCAGGATTACAAAGGATTGTTAATGGTGGGGAAATGTGGAGTATAGAAGAGAATTAGAAATAAAGGACTTTAAAATAATTTTTAAAAGAGAAATTGTGAAAAATAGGAGATTAAAAAGAAAAAAAGTTCAGATAAAAGAAATTTGGGGTTTCATGATACTTGTATGTCCATAAACAAGCCAGGAAAAGAGAAGACTTTTGAGAAAATATTTGTGGATGTAGAGGGAAAGCAAAAATAAGAAAGAGTTGAAAGTACAAGGCGAGGCAGCTTTTATAGTGATTATATCAAACCAGTAAAAAGCCCAATATCATAAGTTCTAAGCCAGAACCTGTGTGGAGTGGAAACTTGACAGGTCAATGTAACACCCAAGAAACACAAATGATACTACTCATATACATTTGTCCAAAAAGGACCTAACAGATATATAATATTTAGAAAGGCTATGTAAGAGCCCTTAGTAAAGGAGTTAAAATACTGCCACATTTAAATTAATCTTAATAGCTTGTGTATAAAAATGTGAAAAAATAAGAAAATAAATGATAAAATAAGCAAGGAAAAATGTAAGATAACAATGAAGAACTGAGAGGAAAACATAAGAAGAGAAATAAGAAGGGGGAAAAAAGATGAGATTATAGATAGGATGTAAAAAAAGTGGTAGCAGATTATATCCAACCATTAAACTGGAAGTCAAGCAAGTTAGATAATTCACAGAAGCAATGTTTGAAATGGGCAGATAGGCATATGTGACTCAACTACCTGGAACGTTTCACAAGCAGCCACAGTAAGTTTGTACACATAGCTATAATCATACACCCAAAGACCTGGCACTCAAATGTGAAATCAGAACTAAAAAGTCAAACACACACACACACACACACACACACACACACACACACACACACACACACACAGGATGCCAATGCTGGGACACTTCCAGTGTTCTAATAATACTGGCAGGTTACCAGGACTCTTTCCACACATAGGTAGCAACAGCAAGCTCCTGGTTATGATTCTGAAGCTCCGCTGCTACTCTGCCAGGTCACTTTCTCAACTTTCTCCACTCTCCATTTGCAGTGATGTCCCAGATATATCCAGCTTTTCTTTGGCTGGAAACTTCAGTAGCTCCCTGTGGTGAGGTAGGAGGTAGCAACCTCGGTGCAGTTCTAATGGCTTCTCTCTGTCCTGTTTACTCTCAGATCAGAGTAATATTGGTGCTTGCTGAGATCCAATCTGACCTGGGATTCAGTTGTTTCTGAGGGCTGCCAGAAAATAGCCTCCACAGGCTCTAATTTGTGTTGTTTTCTCCACCCTCAGGGATCCTGCATCCCACTTGTTTAGCTTCACGGAGGATCTATTTCCTACTCACAAATTCCAAGGCATTTAGGGCCTGGCAGAGGAGAGTCCTTGTGTGTGAAATTCAGTAGCATAGGGAGAGTAGAAGAAGAAATGTCACAAAGGCACAGAGCTCAGCAAATTTGATGGGCACTGAGAGTCCACATGGTGACACAGTTTGAGGCTGTCTGGTGGACAGTAGCAGGACTGCGCTCGTATGGGCACTTTAGCAGTGTCCAGGGGTTCGTGGAGAGCACTGGCTCTGGCACTGTCATAGTGCCTTTTCTCGATTTCTCTGTTAACTCTACTGAATTCTCACAGTCTCAGAAATCCCTTTAAGTGTGATCCTGTATCTTGGAGAAGAATCACACTTCTTCCTCTTCTGTCGCTGGAGTCCATTATCCCTAACTCAGCTACATCTCCCCCCGAGTGATTCTCTGGCTTGTGGTTCCCTTAGCACTCTGACTTGATGAGGGCCTTTCATGAATATTCAGCTCACTCGTGTAATCTCCTGGATTGTAGGAGTGGAGATAGGACTTGCAGGGCCTGAACTAGGCCTGTTAGGCTGGGTGCTTATTGTTAACCTCACAACAGCTGTACTTGGCTTCTTCTTTCAGGTAAATTTCAGTCATTTCCAAGATGGCGCATTCACTAAACCTGACCTTTGACTAGAGCTGAGGGTCAAGAAGCACCATTGCTTAAACAGGTCTTGCTGCAATTTAGGTCTAAAATGTCCTCAAACCTCATCCTGGAACCTGGTCAGAAATAGCTCCTTCCTTCACTCTCCATCCAGGCTGCCGTGGTATGACCAGCTTTCTCGCCTGACCACTGAGGCCATGGATTTTCTGCCCTTGGATTGGCCAACAACGGATTAATCCCACAACAACTAAAAGTCAAAATAAATTTCTCTTCCTTGTTGGGTATTTTGTTCCATTGATGGGAGAGTTAACTAATAGACCTCTATTATTGAATTATTGCATCTGATGGAGTCTTTCAGTTGGCCTCCACCTGGTTGGATTTTTTTTTTTTCTTTCATTTCTTTTGCTTTTCTTTTTCCAGCATCTGTAGACTTTTGGACTTTGATATGTATCTTCTAAGCATCTAGTGATTCTTGCTTCCTCTATCCCACCATAATAGTCAGTCAATCCCTGAGTCAATGATCTTTATATATACTATTTTCAATCATTTACCACCATTGCCAGTCCACTAGTTCATTAAGCATTCCGAAATTCAATTTGAGACAGTAATTATGAAGTTACTTGTAAGCCCTCCAATACACACCCTTATGTGTATAAAAAGAAGCTACATGTAACCCCAATCTTAGTCAAACGTTTTGTTTTCTATAAGGAAGTTTAAAACACTGTGATTAGGAAAGTTCCCTTATACCATAAAAAAGATGTTTTAAATGAAGCATATTGTAAAAAATATTCATTTTATATAGAGAAACATTTTTGTAATCTTTTGCACTATTTACTCACATGCACTTACTTAACCTAATGGAAACATGGCACATATTCCCATATATTGTGCCTAAATGCAATTGTAGTTCTCCTGCTTGTCCTTTTTTTTTTTTTAATGAAATTTTTTGGTACATTATGATTACACATCATCATCACAATCAACACTGAGAGTTTCTACCAGAGTATGATATGTATTTATTCTCATTTTTCCCCTTCCTCCACTTACCCTGCAAGCCCCCACCTACTATATACATAAGCTTTGTTTCCCTTTTTTTTAAATTACCATCACATTCTTTTTCCTCTTGTTATTTACCCCTAAAATATTGTATCTTTTCTCTGGTATGAGAAAATGAAGATATAAATGAGTTATAGTATATATAGTTGATATTGTGAAATAGAAAATATCTCCTGCTTGTTCTTAAAAATATATCTTTCAAATTCTGAAGTCGATGGTCAACACAGACAAAACTTATTAGCTTTTCATTATAAAATTTCTCATTCTGAATATTCTATTACCTTGAAGAATAATTTAATGGGTAGGTAATGATCATCAATTCATCTGAAAACAGAAATAATTTTAAAGTCTCAGAGATAAATAAAAAATCTCTGTGGTTTTCATTGTATATAAAATCATAAAAATTTCATTCAATTAAAATCTCAAAATATATGTAGTTCTACATTATTTATAGAGATAATATAAAAATGAATAGTATTTACATCTTCCTTTGGGGCACTATTTACAAGCTAAAATATTAGAGTCTTAACAGATACTGTGCAGTCTTTGAGTTGAATTGTGGTTACACTGTCACTTTAAAAATGAAGTCTGAGTATTTATATCTCTAATATTTTTTAGAAAAGAGCAAGGAAAAAAAATCTAAGACCTGTCAGACACTAAAGAAATATACTTCCCAAACTGAACAGAGACACAATTGATGAAAGTTTTTCAAACTGAAAGTATTAAAGAAGTGTCTAAATGCTTCCATTACACTGGGTGGGATTGTGCAGCTGTCTGCAACTTTAAATCACTGGTTCTGAATCAACACTTGTTACCAATGGAGCAACCTTATGGATGTCAAGCCACAGAGGGACCCATTGAGTAGACTGATTGCACAGTATGTTGAATGTTGAATTATATTTTATTTTCTTAAGTGCCACAGTCAATAAATAAGCCAGAAACAAGTTCATAATGTGTTAAACAACTTATATTCCTCTGTCCAGCTTTCCAAACATCTCAAAAACACTAAGACATTGCAAACTGTCCCTGGAAAATCAGATTTTATTTTTTGTAGGCTTGGTGGACTAATGTAACTCTTCTGCAAATATTTAAAATATCTTTTACTTAAATGTAAACTATAAAGAACAATTTTAAAAAAGAGTATGCTCAAACCACTCTAAGTAATTTGTAATTAAAAATAAGATTCAAAATAAAAATGTCAACTGTATTTTTTTCTGTGAATACACAGCCTTAAAATAGTAGGGAATCTTCAACAAAATATTATTTAAAATGACAAAAGCAGGGCTAGAAACTAGGAAAAATCACATTTAACTTAAACCTAGGCCTCATAACTACTGTTTTTTGAGAAGTATGATAGAAACAGAGAATTTATCTGTCATATTCTGAGCCACATTTCACTGAGCAGCTCACATTCTGAGAATATCGTCTTCCCACCTCCTCTCCTGCATACCATTTATGCATGGAATCTCCCTCAACATTAAAAATAGATGCACATTCAGAAAGTAAACAGTCAAAATAAAAATTTTAAATCTATGGATAAGAACTCAATTGAATAAATTGGAGCTAATATTAAGAAAGATGATTAAAATTAAACTCATTTAACATTTAAATATTTATGTCATGATTGCTTTTCAATTTATCAGTATGATGAGCAGAATGATTTTATTATAATATGCTCAATAATTTTATAAAAGATAAAGAAGAAGATAAGTAATCACATACCACGTAGAATTTTGGCAATTTTTGTGTTCACTTAAAGAGTAATGAATGTTGCTTCAATAAATATTTCCATCACAATTATCACTCTTCTTGGTCATCATTACCAATGCACAAGTAATGACTGTGCATCGAATGTTCTCCTTTGCAATTTATATTCATTCTCATTTTGCCATTTCTATTCTACTTTTACATGCATAGAGAGGCCAGTCATGCTACTTTTTAAGAATAAATAACCAATGAAAAAATTATCCATTTTGATTTTAGTTTAATGAATGGTGAAATAAATAAATCTAATTTTAGTTTGAGAGATGAGAAAAGCTAGTTTCTGCATTATCATTTATTAAAGCTGAGTATGTTTGAAGTTGTTCCTGTATTTTGGAATCTGATCATCTGGTCTGCTTTTCTATCAACACCATGCTGTTTTAATCACAGTAGCTTTATAATATAATTTCAGATTAGGAACTCTGATACATCCTGCCAGTCTCTGTTGACCAGAATTGATTTTGGTATTTTAGGTCTCTTTTGGTTCCAAATGAATTTTAGAACTATTTGCTCCAATTTTGGGAGATATACTATTAGTGTTCTGAGCAGGATTGCATTAAATCTTTATTATAATTTTGAGAGTATGGTCATTTTCACTCTTTTGGTTCTTCTTACCCAGGAATAAGGGCTATCTTTCCATTTTATGATGTTCCTTTTGATCTCCTTTTTCAGATTACTACAGTTTTCAATGTAAAGTTCTTTTACTCTCTTGGCTTGATTGATTCCTAGGTATTTCATATTTTTTGGATGCTATTGAAAAGGTCAGAGTTTCTCTACTTTCTCTCTCTGTGAATTTATTATTTGTGTATCAGAATGCTATTGATTTTGGAGTACTGACTTTGTATGTAGATATGCTACAGAATTTTATTATTAAATCTAGAAGACTAGTACAGTTTTTTGGGGGTCTTCTATATAGAATATTATATCATCCACAGATTATAATAATTTAACTTTGTTTCTTATCTTAGTATGGACTCATGCTAATTCTCTCCAGGTAACTTTTATATCTTCCACATTAGACTAGAGCTACATTCTTAGTCCCTCTTACTCTGCTGTTTCCAGATCCTTGGACTGAGGAGCTGATGGTTGTTCTGGCTCTCATCATGCACATGGCCATTGTAGGGTTTCCTGTTTCTAAACTTTAAGCTAAATGAATAAATGCCATTGCATATTTACATGCAGTACAATAAAGAGAGAATGTTTAAAGTTGTTTAAAATAAACAAAATATATATACATGTGCACTCTATTAATTCCATTTTGTACTATTATTATTATTTAGAGAAAATGCTTTACCCTAGATTCATTAATCTAGAATTTCTGTTATTTTTGTTTTGTTGCAATATAGAAAGTGAAACAGCATAAAAATGCTTCTCTATGACCTCCAAATTAAAAGTTGGCTAACTATAAGATAGCTTCTAGAGGTAGATAGATTAATGAATGATTACAATATTAGTGGAATTGTAGGTTTTGTGATCATTACTTAAAATTTAGTATGAAATTACAGTAAGACAACAAAATCAGTCTTATAACTTTTATCTTTCCCTAAAAAGCTTGTCTTCTATTTATTGTAAGAAACGCTGACATTAGAAAGTTTGTGTAAATAAAATTTATGGCTAAGTACATACAGTGCTTAAATTTAAGTATACCTGACAACTCATTTATTAACCTTAAGTACTTTAACCATTTCAACCAACTCTAATTTCCAACTATTCAGAATGCAAAGGAATGATATTGCTCACACTATTTTCTTTAAAGGTTTGAAGTTTCCATCTGCAATACATGCTGTTTTATAATCTACATAGTCTATATACTCTTTATAATCTATAAAATCTATCACTTTCTTGAGGAATTTCCCTTGTCAAAGTTTGACAGCCCAGGAAATGAAATGTGCTTCCTAATCACAATTCCTCATAACAGAATCTGATATCAAATGTTTCAAATATTGATAAAGAAACAGTAACTCAAGCTTTGGAGGAACTAAGTATAACTTAAAAAAACAAATTTTAGAATGACTAATACAAAATGATACAATCACTATATGATTCTCTTTCAGTCATATTTAATGATGATATCCTTTTGAAATCAGCTAAAAATTATTTCTTCCTATGTAAATTTCAGGAAATATTGTGAAGGAGTAGTCTCAACTATGTAAAAGATTTGTAGAATTTGTCCATAAAAAATTTTGGTCTTGAAATGTTCTTTGAGAAATGTTCTTGGATTACTAATTATACTTACAGGCCTATTTGCATACTCAGCTACTTATTGCAGAATATACTTGCAGATTGGTTGCTACTGGTGTAAGTCTTAGTTTTTGCCTTCCTTTTAATTTTCTCTTTTTCAGTTTAGGTTATCTGATTTTTGGAATGTAGGTTTTCATAGTGGTTCTTTGTAACAAATTTTCTTTATTTAAAGGTATTCAGAATGTCCCTTTTTCATTCCTGATTTTAAGAATTTGAGTCTTCATTTTTTTCATAATGTAGTTAGGGACTTGTTAATTTTGTTGATCTCTTTGAGAAACAACCATTGGTTTTGTTATTTTTATTATGTTCTTACTGTTTATTAATTTTAGACCTTATGTATATTATTTCATTCCTTTTAAAGTTTTGAGTTTAATTTGCTTTTATACTTTCCCAAATGGTAAAGTTAGGTTATTACTTTGAAATCTTTCTCAGTTTTTAATAAAAGAGTTTATAGCCATAAATTTTCCTTTGCACACTGCCTGTATTGCTTCCCTAAAGTGATGCTATGCTATGTTTTAGTCTTAGTTTATGTGTATGTATTTTCTAATTTCTTTTAGGATTCGTTCAATATATTATTTCATAGTGCAGTACTTAACCGCAACAACTTTGTGAATGTTCTAGCTTCTGATTTCAAAAGGATATAATCATTATAACATCTAAATCAAAGATATCACAAGAAAATACACACCAAGAACTGTCATTTATATGGACACAAAAATCCTGAAAAGACTAATAGAAACAGAATCCAACAGCAGCACATGAGAAGGAGTTAGCAAAAAGACACTGAACTTTATCCAAAAATATAACACATTTAAAACAAACAAACCAATAAAGAAATGCATCATGGCAATAAAATGAATTAATATTATTAGCAGAAAACAAATGATTACTCAATTCAAGGAAAACACTGAAAAACCAATATGACTGAGAGAGAATCACAAAATCTCCAAAAGAGTTTCAATACAAAAACACTCAGTAAACTTTGAATTGTCTAAGGGAACTTTTTCAGCCTGATATAGGAACATATACCTAATTTTCTTTTAATTGTAAATGACTGACACATTTTTCTCTAAAAAAAGAAATTAAAGAATTATGCAGTTACTACTTCTCTACAAAATTTCACTGGTGCTTTTAGTATGGACTGATCAGCAAGAAAAGGAACTCTAAAACATATCAATTCTGAAAAGAATGGCAAAAATCACTGATAATAAAATTCATTATTCTCATCATTTCTGACAGTCTCAGAAAGACAAACCATTAGAGTTAATAAGTGAGTTCAGCAAGGTTCAGGATACAAGATCACTGTACATAAATTAGCAAAGAATTACTTGAACATTAAATTTAACATAAATAATTCTGTTTTTACTAGCATAAAAATAAATGCCTAAAACTCAATTTATAAATACTGCATCTGTTATAATGAAAATTAGTTAAAATTAAAGAAGTTTTAAAGGAAAGTTATCTCTTTATGTTTTTGAAGATTTAATATTGTTAAGCTGACAATGCTCTCTAAATTGATGTGAACATTCAACACAATTCCTA
>PVIR01006146.1:0-67794 GCA_004026965.1 Petromus typicus
GGGTGTGGAGACCCACACCCAGCAGCAACCAGTACCACATACCACAGTGCCGGGCGTGGTGGCTCACGCCTGTAATCCCAGCACTCGGGAGGCAGAGGCAGGAGGATTGTGATGTGAGTTGGAGGCTGAGCTCAGGGCCAGCCTGAACCACAAAGTGAGACCCTGTCTCCAAAAACCTAAAAAAAAAAAAAAAAAAAATAAAATGCATCTATGAGTCTCACTGTCCTGATTATTTTGTGGCAACAGTCAACAATGTCATGAGAATCCTGAGCTTGCATAGTTATTGATAGCTGATAACCTTTCGGCTCAGTAGTATAGGTATTATTTTCTTTAGAATTACTTTTCATAGAGTAATCTTTAGTTATTTTAGAGTAAAGGTGAAGAATATACCAAGTTAATTATACTCAGATAAAATGTAAATAGGCATTCCCAAAACATATTTGTTCTATTTTAGGACAAGACAGTAGTTAAGTGGAATTCAAGTGAGTAGAATATTTTTGTCAACTGTATCACTACGTGTAGGTTTTGTAAACTTGGTAAGCATCAGTTTTCTCATCTATGAAGCAAGACTAATCCCAAGATATACCTTATAAAATTCAGAAGACGAAGTGAAACTATGTAAGATGTTTACCATATATAACGGATTTGTGATTAAAACTCACAATTTATATAATGAATATTAAAAGAATGCCACAAAATTAAGACACACATTAACAGATGATATGACTGGAAGGAACTATCTTGCAGAACCAAGGAAAGCAAGATGACACATTTCACTAATAGTTCTATTTTAAGAGAAAAAAAAAAAGATATTACTGGGAGGTCAGAATTTTCATAGTGTTCCAGAAGAAGAATTACCTAAGACTTAATCACGCTTATACATGACTGAAATTATTAACTTCTCTATATAGTAAAAACTCCTGCTTGTTTTCATCTGAATGCTGCTTATGCCATAATGCCAAAAGTCACAGTCCCAAAAAGCATATTTCCCAATGTTCAAATTTCAAAAGATCAAAATCTTTAAAGTCATAAATGACTACTAAAATGTATGATAGGTATTGTTAAAAAAATAAAATGTTTAAAAGGAAAAGGGTGTAGGAGTAAGTACGATAAAGAAAGAAAAAAAATGATGGTAAAAAAAATGAAGCAAAGCTTATGCATATAGAGGCAGAGGTTGTAAGGAGAGCAGGGGAACGGGAACAACTGAGAATGAAAATATGCCATGTACTGGTACAAACTCTCAATGCTTATTGTGATTGTGGTGTATATATAAAATGTATAAATAAAATCAATTTTTAAAAGACTATAGTTAGAATACTAGTGAAAACATCTTCTCCCTTGAATAATGAGATAAATATCTACAAATTCACTGATTCCATTTCTTTAAACTCTTGGTTGAGTCATTCATATTTACTTTTTGGGGAAGCAAATTTTTTTAACTTTCAATATGTATACATTTGTTGTATCTAGAAATCAATACGTGTTGTTGAAGGGCAAGATTGCTCAAATTAACACATATATTACTTCACACAATTCTAGATTTTTGTGATGAGATTCAAAATATAATATAGCAATTGATAAGTGAGTAATATAATATTATTAGCTGTAGTCACCTTGATGTATAGTAGATCTCTTTAACTATCTCAAGAAAAAAAATAATGACAAAAACATTGAAACTAAAATTCTAGAAATATAATTTGATAATTTATATTTTAGAAAAATATTTATTTGAAAACATAAAAATTATAGAATATTTAATAATTCATTTTACAAAATAAAATAAGGAATAATAGCATTCATATTTTTGTGAACCTGAACATTTAAATATAATAATGACATACAGATAGGTATAACACTCATGATGGAAGCATATTCATACAGAAATAGATTAAGACATATCTATAAATGTATATCACTGTGGTTGGTAGTTTTGAGTACTTAATGACTATAATCATCTGAAAAGCCTTTATGGGCAAATTCTTTTGACATTATCCATCAAAGACTCACTTTATGAGGGCCAGAGATATAGCTTAATGTTTTCAAGCCTGCCTGGCATGCTCCGGGTTCTGAGTTCGATCCCTGGTACCGAAAAAAACGTTATTCTCCACCACATATGCAGTTGCCTAAAAAGTTGAGATCTCTTTTAGAAACCAGATTTATACAAAACAGTACTTCATTTACCTAGGATTTTTCAGTGTTCTTACATCCATGTACAATGCTAACACATGTCAATGTGGTATAATGTACTTTTAAGAGTCAAATTTGTAAAAATGCAAAAAAAATCTGGCTAGAATTATCTAAAAGTCTGCATAGTCTGTACCTCTAGAACTGAAAATTAAGCAAACATATTAAATGTGTCATGGAAAACTGGAAAAATCAATGTGAACAACTGAGTTAGACGTTTTGCATGGCCATATATGGCAGATTTTTTCTTTTCTTTTAGGACATAGCTCTCCTCAAAAAACAGGTTCACATTCAACTTCTTTATGCCATTGCTCTTATTGAAATTCTTTGTTTCAATACATAGCAACATGAAAATTCCCTCTTAAATTCTATCATCTTCTGTGCCATGCTTCTTTGTTATTTTAGGTGTATGAAAATCCATTCCATCTACATTCACACAGAGACCAAAATTATTATTATTATTTTCTGAGAGAGGGTCTCGCTTTGTAGTTCAGGCTGGCCCTGTGCTCAGCCTCAAACTCACATCACAGCAATTCTCCTGCCTCTGCCTCCTGAGTGCTGGGATTACAGGTGTGAGCCATTACTGTGGCATATGGTACTGACTGCTGCTGACCATGTGTCTCCACACTCAGTATTGTATGTGGTTGCCAAGGGGATTGAACCCAGGCCCTTGTACTTGCAAGACAGGGGCCAGAATCACTGAACTAAATCTCTGGTCCCCTGGAAATGATACTTGTGATCATATCATGGTGAGTAAGAGTCATGTATCACGCTGTGTACATGATTATTTTTGAACCAGTCAGTAACTTCAGGCAAATGTAGCTATAATTCATTAATGTCTCCTAGAATTTCATCAGCTAGAAGAAATACCAATGCAGACAAAGGACACATTTTTACACTAGTTTTCCTTGTTGTCATACAGAGTGGTCAATCCACTTGTCTGAACATTGTAGCCAATATTATAAAGTAAATGGAAATAAACTTACCAGTAACATATTGAAATTCACTTTCAGAAAACTTAATCTGCCAATTATGGCTAGAGATCAAATGAAATTAAATTTTTTCTGCAAAGTCCATTAAAACCTTAGACATATATATATTTTTTCAGTCATTAATCCATAGGTAAATGGATATGTTCAGTATTTTTGGATATAACAAGGACATAGACTGAATATATTTTATTTAAAAACTCCAGTGAGGACAGTTTGGAAAGTATCATTCATTAGCCAAAGTGGAACATGAATGAGTTTTTCTACCCTGGAGTGAATGGTCAGTATCACAAGTGGTATGGCTTAAATCCGAATAGTCCTCCCAAGGCCCATGTATTGGAGGTTTGCTCTCCAGTGCAACTATGTCAGAGATTAAGGCTTCTGGAAGACGATTGAATGCCAAGGGTTCTAACTGTATTAGTGGGTCAGTTCACTGATGGATTCACAATTTGATGGCATTATGGTGAGATGATAAAATTCAGGAGTTTGGGCCTAGTTGAAGGGAGTAGCAGGGAGGGCATGCTTTTGGGGCTCTATCTTGTCCCTGGGCTCTATGTCCTACCTTTGTTTCCTGGCTGCCATAAGGTCAGCTGATTTCTCCACCACATCCTTCTGTCATGATTTTTCTGCCTTACCAGACTTAAAAGTGATTGAGCCACGTGACCGTGGTCTGAAACCTGTTAAATCATGAGCTCAAATGAAACTTTTCTCCTTTAATAATTCTCACAGTGATGGAAATCTGATTAAAACAAGGAACCTATCCTCTTTGTCTTTCAGATCCCTAACCACGGATGGTTTACCATCTGATATGTTTTGTAACTGTGGCAAAATCTCTAAGTCAACAGCTGTCTTTGGTTCAGAGTGTTGCTGAGCTTATTTAATTATTTTTATTTACTCACAAAATGCAATTTTTGGAAGCCGAGCATGGCACCATGTCTGAAATGTCTGAAGTAAGGCATGATGAGAAATTTGGTAACTGTCTTATGCGTAACTGAAAATATACTAACCTCTTCTCCATCACTGAGCAGTCGATCTCATACATATGTGTATATCTTATTTTTATTGGAATTGTGGTTTTGGGTATTTTGACTTTTGGAATTTCAATGTCTGGGTTTATGGATTTGAGGACTGTATCTTTCAGCATTATGGTGAGCAGTGTGTAAATGTTTATTTCTACTCAAAATCTCTATGTTAAAATTCTGAACTTCAAGGTGATGGTATTTGGGTGCAGTGTTTAGGAGATGTTTATGTCTTTGAGATGAAAACCTCACAATAAGTTAATACCCCTATAAGAAGAGAATTGAGAGCATTTCCTGTCCCTGCTTTCAACAATGTGAAGCTTCAATGAGAAGGCACCCATCTGCCCAACAAGGAGCCAGCCCACCCTGGCCACTGGAAATCCTGGTGTGAAATTGGCCTTTCCAGCCTCCAGAACTGTAAACCAGTTTCTACATTTCTCTAGTTTCTAAGCCACATAATCTATGCCATCTTGTTTCTTCAGTCCAAATGAACCAAAACATTTCCTATAGGTTAAATATTTCCCAAATTTTTGAGTAAAATAGAAGGGGTTAAAATAGCCTTTTACCAATAATTTATCAAATAGACCAAGAAAGCATACCGAATGTATTGGGGATGGGAGCAAAGAGAGGCATGTCAATATTCGAATAGATAATGGATACTCAGGAGACGCTTAAATATGAGACTATGTAAATTTCCAAAAGTCTTCAAAATCACACACATATACTAAGAAATAAAGCAGTTATATGGCACAAGTAGACAAGAAATCTGATAGGCAAGAAATCTCAAAAATACAATTTCTCCAAGAAAGGCTGAGTTGAGTAAAGACTCCTAGACTTTTCTTTAAACTGTGTCATGTAAGAAACTGGACTACATTTAAGGACAAAGATTATGTTTATGGACAAACACAGCCTTGGAGACTGTGCCATATATTCCTCACCAAATCTTGAAAAAGTTTCTTTGATTTCACTTATGACAGGTGCTGTGGGTTCTTTGTACATTATTTCATCTAGTCTTCACAACCCAAACCTAGATGTATTATTATTGTCATTTTCTTAAGCATGAACAGATGTTAAAACCAGCCAATGCACTTTGCTTAAAGCCTAATAAGTAAATGAAAAAAAGTGAGTTTTGAGATCAAGCCTCTTTATTACTTCAAATCACATGGGATTAAATATTGCTGACTGTCTTCCTGTGTGTTGTGAGAGAATATAATTAGAGGATGCACTGAAAAGAACCTGAAAACCACAAAATTTAACATTGGATATAATTAACAATTTCATGAAAGAGTAAACTTAAACACTAAAAATTCCAGTAAATTTGAGTTAAATTCAATGAAATATGAAAATAAATATATATAATTGTACATTTTGTCAAGTGATTATTTTTTTAAAAATCTTAAATGAATAGGTACAGGAGCTTACAGCATCAAATAATTGGATATCACTGATATAAAGTAAGGAATCTCCTTCCTAGTACTCTATTAAAGTTTTTATCTTACATGTATTTCCAGAAGGAACTAAATTAAAAACCTTATGTTGGAAGATCTTTGGGAATTATACACTACAGTTATTTCTTTGGAATCTTATGAATTTTAAATAAGAGAATCTAAATTCCTTTTTATTTTTATCTAGGTGACACAAGGAGCTTTATAAGGTAGGCTTATGGGGTTAGCAGTGAGAGAGACAACAATGGCTGCTGCACGCCAGAGAGACAGAAGATCAAGTAGCTGCTCAACTCAAGAAGATGAAAGGCACATGGCAGGAGGGACTGCGGGTGCAGTGCTTGTCCAAGTTTGATGGTCTTGCAGCCCAGAGGGTTCCTCTATGAGTCTACTTTGGAAGGCTGAAGAAACTTGAGACTTAAATCCAAGGTGATGGTGAAAAGTAGTGCTCTTCCAAAGGAGAATACCTCCTTCTTCTTCCTTCCCTTTTTATTCTGTCCAGGTCACAAGCCTGTTGATTGCAGCCACCTACATCCAAGGTGGGTCTTTTTCACTTTCCTCAGTTTGCTAGCCTCCGTGTCAGTCACCCACAGACAATCTACAACTTTGGTTTACTAATCAGCTAGACATTTCTTAGTCTACTAACGTTAAATCTCATGATGGTCAGAATGGGATCCTGTGTGACAGCTATGGTGAATTTTTCCTTTTCATTTTATTTATACAATTAATCTAAGTACTTTCTACTTAATAATCTACCAAATTTTGACATAGCTTAATAACAATAGTTTTCATTTTTGACAGTCATAATGGTCATGTTACTCATTATGTTTTTCTGAATATCTGTTTCCTCCCAAATACCTCAATGGATCTCATAAGGCCAGTATTATTTTTTACAAATGATCAATCATTCTCAGCATTCTATTAGTTATATTCTCTTGTTTCAGATTCCTTTTCCCCAAACTATACATTCTTTCTCTTCAGATTTAACTATTGTTCTTGAGTGCTTATGCATTCTCTGCCATCCTGGTAGTTTATTTCACAGTTGTTGTTAATCTCTTTTTCCCTATATTTTACTCTTGTGTGGCTATTACAAAATACCAGATGCTAGCTGATGTATAAAGAGAAGAAAACATCACATTAACATCTGACAAAGCCATTCCCGGCTGAGTCACAACATGGCAAAGGAGTGGAAAGAGAATGAACTGCATGAGGAGGAGGCCAAGCCTGTGGGCTGTCCCCATGTGACAATGACCCATTTCACAAGAAGTAAACTAATCTCAAGAAACAACCTATTCCACAGATCTGTCCATTAATCATTTCTGATCTGATCATCTCCTATGAATCCTACTTTTTAGTTTTCATCACCTCAACACAGTGTCTCTCTCCTCTCCCACCTGTCAAAATGCATTTTGCAATTCATGTTGGATGACCTGAATTAACCCTTCTCTCTTCATATCATTATTTGTTCTTTTACTTTTTGGAACATGACTTTATTGTATTGCCTATTTTAATCATCTAGGAATTTATTCGTTCATTCTTTTACAAATAAGAGTAGAGCAGCTTAACCTTGAATTATTTTCCTTTCTGTTTCTCTTCTCCTCTCATAGTACAAGAAACTTTAGAACTGAATAGGTGAAATAGTGTCATCAGGTATAGAGGCATTTTTCATCTTTTTGGCCACAGTTTCTAAAACAGAATCTTCATCTATGTTTTCAGCAAGAAACAGGAAGAATATACATAGCCCAGAGAAAGATTAAAAACTTAGTTTTTTTATTGACATATTTCTATCTGTTGGTCTAAATAATAGAAGAGAAAATATATGAAAACTAGGCTTTGGAGAGAAAAATAAAACAGGTTCCACATGTTTGCTTTCCCTATTTCTAGCTATCAGATTTGACACTTCAAGTAACCCTTCCTTGCTCTTTGATACTTTTATAGAATATCATTTTTGTGTTTAATGCATTAAATACTACCACTGATTTAGCATGTTGACAGATATATTGTTAGAATTTTTATTCGAATTTCCTTCTAATGTTTGTCTCTTGCATGTTATCACATCTTGAATGCAACAAGTTTTTCTTTTAGAAATCAAATTTTTTAAATTTTGTACTTAATTGGCACATAATAATTGTATTTACTGGGTGGGAACGTTTCAGTTCATGTATGCATCGTATAATGATAAAATTGAGGAAAATAGCATATCCACTACCTTAAACATTTAGCATTTGTTATGGTGAGTACTTTCAAAACCCGGTTCTGGCTATTTTGAGATTTTTTTCAATGCATTATTGTTAGTGATAATCACTTTACAGTAGAAGATTAGTAAATTATTAGTAAATTATTCCTCTGGTTCAATTGTAATGTTGATAAACATTCTGCAAACAAATTGTCTGCAATGCCATGGCCTTTGATTATCTCCATATTTAAGACGTCTATCACAATATTCTTAGGGATTATTGATTGCTATTTTTGTTTCAGCATTTAGACCTTTTTCTGCAGAAAGCCAGACTATATTTTGGACCTCGTAGGCCACATGTCTTCCATTACAAGCACTCAACATTGAATGCTGTTGTCTGCTGAGAATAACTATAGATAATATGTAAATGAATGTTTATTTATGAAAATGTTAAGGGCCACAGCTCTGGAGTAATTAAGGAGGAATTATATTTTCTTTATTGTTAAACCATTTCCTTATGGATATTTAGTTTTTCCAGAGGAGAAAACCTAACTTTTCTCTCTGAAGATATTTGAGTAACATATTGGCACATACGTAGAGAGCTGTTTCTCAATATGCGGTAGGCACATGACTTCCAGCTCTATGTTTCTTTCTTCTCCAAAAACCTCAGAATCCAGATTCTCTTACTTTTTTCTCATAGAAAAGCCTCGAGCATCCATAGGTTTTGTGACTGAGGCTTTCACCTGAGTATTTCACCTCAGTCCTCTTTCTGAGCTGTTACAACCCTGTCCTATGCCTGCCAGCATTCAACAAATAGACTTATTACTCATCAATGTCTGGCTTGACACCACTTGTTTTTAGCTTCCTTTGCTATGCTTAATGAGTTATGACTTTTCACTCTGGCTTTTCTCTTTCAAAAAATGGGGCAACATATCTTTCACAATGTTATCTTATCATCTACCCTCAATTTCTTTCTGGGTTTATAAGATTTTCAATTCCCTCACCCTTTCCCGTCATTTCTGTAGACGTTTTGAAGGGAAAAGAATCGCATTATGTGCTCCATAGCATTAACCTAGAGATATGTGAGTTCTTTTTATAAAATAGCACAATATAGAGAGTTAACTGAAAAAATAGAGCACATCTAAGCTATGACAGTCTGGGGAAAGATTCAGTATAGCACACAAGAAGTCCTATCATTTATATTTCTGTACATCAATGCTTTTATTTAACCATAATCAAGTTTATAGTTTAAAATTGGCCCCCAATGTTGAGCATTAGAAAAATTTGTCAAAGAATCTTGATTAGATCATACAAAATATATGATACATGCAGCAAGCGTACAACGTATCAACGTGCAACGTATGATACATGCAGTAAGCGTACATAGTAACTACGCTATGATTTTATATATTATGAATTGCTTTATGGTCATAGAAAACTAGTAGAAGTTTCGCTAAGAGTATACTAAAGAAAAGCAAAGCCTTATTAATAGTATAATAAATTATCATTTTATTTTAAAGTCAACATGAAAAATTGCATTTGATTGAAGTTCTTCTTTTCCATATTTTAATACACATTGAGAGAAATAAATATCCCATTGCAAATCATTTTTAAAACTGGAGGAGAATAACAGAATGTAGATAAAGAATAAACAATGACAAATGAAGAGTTACCTTAAGTTTAATATTTCATGATGTTCTGTAATTCCTTATCCAGTACTGACCTGTCATGTTTTCATTGATCACCCAATATAGACCACAAGAAAACTTGGAAAAGCAAGTGACTACATCCAAAGTAAAGAGTCTATTTGTATGTGCATGTGCAAGTGCGTGTTGTGTATAACATGAGCAAAGATTTATACCTCATTAACTTCTATGTTTATATGTTTTTTTTGTTTGTTTTTTTAAATTATCTTTATTGGTACATTAAATATACACATCATGATTGCACTCCATAATGGGGATTTGTACCAGTATAAGACACAACTTAATTCTCATTTTTTCCCATAGCCCCACCCACCCTACCACCCCCCCCATATATATAAAATTTGTTTCCTTACTTTTTTGTTAATGAGTCCTAGCATTGTATGTTATATATTGTGAAATAGAAAATGTTCAATGTAAAATAAGGTGAAAGGGGACAATGTTGAGATTATATGTTTTTTTAAACAGGAAAATTTTACCTTTTTTGGTTGTGGTAAAGACTGTGCCTGTATATGTGCTGAGGATAAACCCAGGGTCTTGTGTACCTATCAAGTACATAATCAATCACTGAGCTATATTTCAGGACTGATTTTAGTGAAAATTAACGAAGTATATATACTTGATATTGTGAAACAGAAAATATTTAAAAGGAATGAGAGTGTAGGGGTAAATAATGAGGGGGAAAAGAATGTGATAGTAATTGTAAAAGGAAACAAAGCTTATGTATATAGGGGATGGGAGGGTTGCAGGGTGGGGGGGAGGGGGAAAATGAGAATCAAGACATATCATATTCTGGTACAAACTCTCAATGTTGAATGTGATGACAATGTGTATTTATAATGTACTACTAAACATTTGAATAAAAAAAGAATAAGCAAACTTTAGGTCAAAAAATAAATTAATGAAGTAACCTACACTATATTCCAGCAGTGTCATGCAGCTCACATGCACTTCATATTCACTCCAGATTAATCAGGTGGGGAGAAGTCGCACTCTAGATAATATTACAATTGGACCTGTAGATTTAACTTTGCTAATTGCTAGATTTTATTCTGAGTCCCTGCACAGCAAACTCTCTTGCTCTTCTCTGGATTATTAGTGTTTAGGAGAGTGTCTCATACATAATGAACTCTCATATCACAGTGACATATGTGCACCCATATTTATGGCAGCTCAGTTTGTGATTGCTACGTCTTGGAAACAACCAAAATGTCCATCAACTGGAGACTGGATAAAAAAGCTGTGGTTCTTCTACAGAATGGAGTACTACTCTGCCATAAAAAATGATAAGTTTGTGGGCCGGGGATATAGCTCAGTGGTTCCAGCGCCTGTCTTGCAAGCGCAAGGACCCGGGTTCAATCCCCGGTAACCACATAACAGTACTGGGTGTGGAGACTCACCCCAGCGACAACCAATACCACATACCACAGTGCCGGGCGTGGTGGCTCACGCCTGTAATCCCAGCACTTGGGAGGCAGAGGCAGGAGGATTGCTGTGATGTGAGTTTGAGGCTGAGCTCAGGGCCAGCCTGAACCACAAAGCGAGACCCTGTCTCAAAAAACCTTTAAAAAAAATGATAAGTTTGAATCATTTATACTTAATGGATGTACCTTGAGGACATCCTCATAAGTGAAATAAATAGGTTGCAGATGTGTAAATATCACATCTTTTCTCTGGCATGAGGAAATAAAGATGTAAATGAGTTCTAGAAAGTATGTTATATATTGTGAAACAGAAAATACTCAAAGAGAAATGGGGTGAAGGGGGAAAATTAATGAAATTATAACAAAAAAAGAAAGGAAACAAAGTTTATGTATATAGGGGGTGGGGGTGGTAGGGTAGGTAGAGCTATGGGAAAAAATGAGAATGAAGTTGTTTCATATACAGGTACAAATTCTCATTGGTAAGTGCAATCATGATGTGTATATGTAATGTACCAATAAAGATTTTAATTTATAAAAGAAAATCTTTGGTGATTTAATGGTATTTGCGTTTTGTTTTTCACCTGGCCTGATTTAATAAAATTACAGAATTACCAAAAGCTCCATCTGACCAAGTAATTCATATACTTTGTCCATTGTCTTCTGAAGCTTTTGCATCCTGGTTTATGCAAAAAGAGTTCTATAAAGAAATGCCAACATTAGGCCGGGGAGTTAGCTCGGTGGTTCCGGCGCCAGTCTTGCAAGCCCAAGGACCCGGGTTCGATCCCCGGCAACCACATACCATACTGGGCATGGAGACTCATGCTCAGCAGCAGTCAGTACCACATACCACAGTGCCAGGCGTCGTGGCTCACGCCTGTAATCCCAGCATTCAGGAGGCAGAGGCAGGAGGATTGTTGTGATGTAAGTTTGAGGCTGAGCTCAGAGCCAGCCTGAACCACAAAAGTGAGACCCTGTCTCAAAAAACCTAAAAAAAAAAAAAGAAATGTCAACATTGCAAACATGTTTTTTAATGATTTCAAATGAATGTAACTCTCAAGGAAGGATGTTTTTAGATCTTTCACAATTAATTTATGTAATATAATATTCATCTGAATGAAGAGGTAAGATATAGGATTCACTGAAATGTACACAAGCACTACTGAAACATACAAAAATATCAGGACTTACTTTTACTTGGACTAATGAAAACTACTCTGAGGTAATTGCAAGAGATACATTTTTCCTGCACATTTTCACTAACACTGTGGCCTCAATATATTGTCCGTTTCTAGGCAACGTTGGCAAGACCTTAAATTTTTACCTACTTTTTGTGTACACTTCCAAAAATGTTCCCTCTTTCATCTACATGTTTTCTAACTCTTGTCATTTCCTGTTCTTTAAAGCATGACAGATATTGGCTTGATCATGCGTGGCTGTTTTCTTGCTGACCCGTCTGTTTCCTCACTAATTAATTTTAAACATTGCTTCTAAAAAGCATCTCAAACATTTTATCCTCATAACTCCTCTAATCAAAATACTTAACGGTGAAAAACAGTCTTTCTACTGTGTTCAAATTAGATTTAAATAGGTTCAACTGTTGCTTCTCCACATTATCAACCTGATAACGTCATTTTAATCAACTCACTGTGAATATGTTATTTGCTAATCCTATCTCATAAAATATCGTTTGAGCTTCTGTTGAGATAATGACAACTTTTTGAATCCTTGGATTAGTCTTTTTTTTTCTTTTTTGCATTTCTAAGTTATAATTGTATGTGGCTTTACTTACGTGAATTAATTATTCACATTGCATGAAACAGCCTTCCTTTGTTTTATATACTTCCATTCAAAATACTAGCCTGAATTACGACACACAGGAGTATAAAACTATGTAATGAAAAAGATTTTTACTGTGAACTCCACCTCTGCTATAATTAATTATTCAAAGCTCTTTCAATGCGCAGATTTACATATTTCAGCTTTTATTCACCCTGAATTTCTACCTCACTGACAATGCGCTGAGAAAATTTTTGAAACTTAATGATTAAAAGTTTTTTTTTTTTCCTAAATAATCCTCCATATGAACTGATGCAGAGTTTCTAATCTTAGGTAATTGTGTCCTTCAGTGAAGCAAAAGCAAAAACGGTGGCCCTTGTCTTATGCTTAGTTGTTGGAAAAACAATGCAAATCTCAGCATTTTCAGAAACTGGGGCCATGCTGCTGAAATAAGATGTGACATACATTTAATTTTTAACCTGGATATATTGTAGATGTTGCTTGTTACATGGTTATGTAACACAGCTTATTTAGAACTGTTGGTTATATATGTTACAATGACATATACAGGGAAATAAGATACGATCAAGCAGTTTATTGGAAGGACTACTATCAGAACATGAAACCTGGAGATTCAAGGAAGAGATCGAACTGAAGATAGTCACGTGTTAAAATTTTAGTAAAGACTAACATATTTCGGATTATGTTCTTGGTATAATCTAACAACTGGTTTATGACTCCTAATTACAATGAAATAGTTTGTCATTGGTTTAGTTAGGTAATATATAAAATTCAAGAATGTTTTGGGACATGGTTAGAGGCACTCTGGGAAGATAAGAACAATGAATATGTTCATGCCTTGCTGCCCTGCCCTACAGTGGCTTCTGAATTTACTGGATATTGCATAATTAGTTTGATGAAGAACTATTTTTCCAGAAGAACTAGTATTACATAAAATCCAGACACAACTACATATATAATTAATCCAGCGTATAAATATAAAACTGGGCAGAAAACAGTATATTTGAGCTTCGGGAATCTCTTTAATTTTTTAAATTTTAGTATTATATGTCTGCAAGTGCATAACGATAATCTTCATCAAGAGGAATTATTAAATGTACATAATATATTCCAATTATTTTATTCCTTTCACCTTCCCCTCCACAGCCTCTTAAATTATGTTTTGCTAACAGCACATTCATTTATTTTCTACATCCTTATCAAATTATTATAAATACAAATTAACAATCAAACTAACAAGTGAAAAAAACATACCATAAGACAGTTATATAAAATCAAGGTACACTTTTAAATACATTATCCATGCTGGATTACAGTAACTTTTTTCTTTCTCTCAGGTGGCCTGCTCACACAGATATATTCTTATCTTAGGGTGCACTTGACTGGGAAAGATTTGGATTTTAATTAACTTGAATATTTACCCTGATCTCACTGGTTTCTTTTTGTGGTAAACCGAGCCTAGTTTATTTACCCTATTAAGGTTAGTATCCAGCTTTTCCATGAATCCCTTTATAATATTGGCCTATTTTAATACACTTGTCGTGTATTACATAAGAATATGAGGAACATTTAGCCATGTAACTGATATGTTAAAAAGCAAGATTAAAACAATGATACCATCAGAAAAAATGAGCTAAATGAACAAAGTAGCTTTTAAAGTATAAAATAAACATTTTCACATCTGTGACCTTTTTATTTTGCTTATGAGAATGTTTTCAAGGTGTAAATATCACATGTTTTCTCTGATATGAGAAAATGAAGTTGTGAATGAGTTGTATTATGTATAGTTGATGTTGTGAAATAGAAAATATTTAAAAGAGAAGAGAGTGTAGGGGTAAATAATGAGGGGAAAATGAATGTGGTAATAATAAAGAAAAAAGGAAACAAAGATTATGTATTTAGGGGATAGGGGTTGCAGGGTGGGGGGAAAAGGGAAAAATGAGAATCAAGTAGTGTAGTCTTCTGGTACAAACCCTCAATGTTGAATGTGATGATGATATGTATTCATAATGTACTAATAAATATTAAATTTAAAATTTAAAAAAACTAGGATTAGAGGTCTTATTTGACCCTGCTATTCCCTTGCTAGGGATGTACATGAAAGAATTAAAAGATTCATATCACAGCAACATATATACACCCATGTTTATAGCAGCTCAGTTTGTGATTGCTAAATCTTAGAAATAAGCCAAAAGCCCATCAACTGGAGACTAAAGATGTAATTTTTCTATAAAATAGAGTATTACTCTGCCATAAAGAATGACAAATTTGAGTCATTCATACTCAACTGGACATACCTTCAGGACATATTCATAAATAAAATAAATAGGTCACAAATGTGTAAATGCCTTATCTTTTCTCTGATAATGAGTTCTAGAATGTATTTTAGATATTATAAAATAGAAACTATTCAAAGGGAAATGGGAAAGAAAAAGGAAAAGAAAAGGAAAGAAAAATTGTGGTTGTAATAAAAGAAAATAAATAAAGCTTATGTATATAAAGTGGTAGGGGGTCTGGAAATGGGAAAAAATGAGAATCAAGCCATGTCAAATATTGGTACAGATTCTAAATGTTTAGTGTGATCATGATATGTATATAAAGTGTACCTATTTCACATTAAAATAATTAAAAACAAAAAACACATTTTCCATTTTTTTCTAGTGTGTGTTTATTGAGCAAAAAGTTAAAATGGCACAGAGGATTATAAATGATATTATCTATAACACAAACACAAACCTCTTCAGGCATTAAATGCTCTATATTCCTTTCCATTCTTCATATGGAATTACCAACGACATTCTATGTTAAAAAGTCACAATTAATTAATTGGTGGTACAGGGGATCGAACTCATCACATTGTGCTTGCGAGGCAGGCAGCGGTGCCACTGAGTAATATCCCTGGCTTCAAAGCTCACCATCTAATCAATTGGTGATATAACCAGTAGATGTGCTCTTATTTCTCTTACCTTTTTAAATTTTGTATTGTACAGGATGATTAACAAATAACATTTTAAATTTAGAATTGTATAGTAATTTCTTCACTGGTCTGCTAGACTGATCATATTTAAAATATAGCGAGTAGATAAAAAGAATAGGCAAATACAAGTAAAGAGCACTGAAAAAAGCAGGACAAAGTGGTCCAAGTTCTTCTACTTAGAATCTATATCTTTCCAATTTTATATGAGCCTAAGCTTTTACATTGTATTATATGTAAAATTGATATTGAATATTAAGAAAATTTGGTTATACAAATTGATATGTTAGAAAGATTACTATATTCATTTTGTACATCTGTTTGCTTTACAATGTTTCTCATATTAAGTTTTAAACTCTTATTATCCTGGTGCATAATGAAGATTCTGTCGTTAAAACTCCACATTGTGATAATTTACTATAATTTACAAAAATATAATATGGGAGTAATACTGTAGACAAATATTTCTCATAATTCTATGTCTAAAAAGGCTTATCAATATGTTAATGGATCTAGCACTATATAAAGAAAATAATGATTTATCGTAGGGGCATTTAATCCCAGGAACACAGTATTTAACAGTAGAAACAAAGCTATGTAATTCATCATATGAAGAGAATTTTAAAAACAGAATTATTTCATTAGGAAAAGAAAATGCATCAGATAAAATTACACTACCATCCTGGAAAGCAGAAATAATAGGGATCTTCTTTAATCTGATGCAAGTATATTTCCTAAAACCAACAGTTAGCATCATACTTAATAATGCAAGGGTAAATATTTTTCCCCTAAAACGAGGAAAGAACAAGGATATTTGCTTTCAACTCATTTACTTGGCTTTGTCCTAGAGGCTGAAGCTAGTGCAATAAGGCAAAGGAAAGATAAAAGGAATTCTTCTAAAGCAAAATAGACAGTTATGTTTGCAAACATCATAAATACATAGAAATTTCTAAAACATGTAGAGATAAATCCAGCAAGACGTGTGCACTGTCACTCACTGAAAACTGTAAACCATCACTGACAAAAGTTAAAGCAGATCTATGTAGATGGGTTTTAATTTACATTTAATCATGACTATTAATATTGAGAAATGCTCTCTGTACTTCTCATTTATAAGTATTCATTAGTAAAGTGGCTATAAAAAATATTTTACTCATTTCCTAAAATGAAAGTTTTATTTCAGGATATTTTAGATTTTCAAAATAAGTTCTGAAGATAGCACCAGGAGTTCTACTATACGTTATGTTCAGTTTACTCTATTAATAGCTTACATTCATGTGGTTTATTTGTAGTCATGTGTTGGAAATTGTTTAAAGGAAATATTGAAACATAATGGCACATAAAGATATATACAGAAATGTTCACCCCAGTTTTGCTGAAAATTCTTCCACGCTAGAAAGAGCCCAATTGTCCACCAAAAGTAAAGTAGATAAATAAATTACATAATATTCATACACTAGAAAATTCAGGAAAACATTTATACAGTTATAATATAGATTATTCTGAAATCATTATTCTATGTGAAATAAATAAAAAAAATTTATTTGAAAGTGAAAGTTATGTTAGCAGAGAAATAATCAGTAATTATCAGGGAATGGAATGAAGGAAAGAGATTGCAAAGCAGAGAGAGAAATCTTTGGAAGAGATGGAACTGTTTTGTTTGTTTAATTGTTTGCTTTTTACAGTTTATAAAATTGTTTCACAGTCTTTGTTTTAATTCTACAGCATTAATTTACAGAGAACATATTATCAGTATCACCATTTTATAGACACAAAGTCTAGTTTATGGACAGTGGCCATAGAAATACATCTTAATTCAGACATCGGTTGACCCAGATGCCAGTTACAGTTATACAGTTAGTGTTTACTGGAAGAACAGATAGATCTAGATATAGATATAGAGATAGAGACGTATATTGCACTAGATAGACTTCCAGTGGGCATTAACAGAATCAGGGGTAGAAAAATGCAAAGTGGTTATCTGCACCCTGGAAAGCCAGTCTATCCTGTTCAAGATTGAAGGCCTAGAGCTCGCCAGAATCCACAGCAAGTTCATTTTAGGGAGCCTAAGGGTTTTCGTTGGAAAGCTGAACAATGTGCATTGGAAGACTGAAAGAAATGAATGTGAACATCTAAGTGCGATGGTGAAGACCAGAGCTACTTCAAAGGAGAAAAGGAAGAATTCTTTCCCTTTTTATACCACCCAGGGTACAAGCCTCTTGGTTGGTTCCATTAACCCTTTATGAGTCTCTCCTCAGTTTGCAGCCCATGTGTCAATCACGCATAGACACACCCCAAGCTTTGCTACTGAGCTTGAGTTCTCCTTCAAGTTTAGTTGATAAATCACAAGTGTTCCCTTGCTTTAATTGATGATTTACAGTGTTGTGGCAAACTTTGTCCCAAACAATATTGTGTGCACTAAAGCATCAGAGATGGAAATGTTTTGGACTTTATTTTTGTGACAGTTATTAATTATGTGCATTTGCCAAAACTTATGTGTGCAGTCTTAAAAGCTAATCTCATGAAAGCAGAAATCAGACAGTTGGTTACCAGAGGGTAGAAGAGAGTGGTAGAGGGAAAAGAGAAGCTATTGATTAAAAGACATAAAATTTCAGTTTAGACTGGAGTGGTAAGATTTAGTGCTCCATTACATTGCATCATGATCAAAGTTAACACAGTGTTGTACATTCCAAATTACTAAAAGAACAGCTTATTACTGCTCACACCACAAAAAAATGTAAACTTGTGATGTGATGTATATGCTAATTTACTTATATAATATCTCCATCATGTGTACATATATCAAACCATGATATCATACCCTATACAGATCCACAGTTACTATTTGTTAATTAAAACCTCATAGAACTATATTCCTATAATGGAGAGATTTTAATATATGTACAACATATCCTGAGTTTATTTAAAAAATAACATGGCAAGCAGTATTAAGGTAGAGGGCAGAGAACTCTGTGACAAGGAGACCCACAGGAGGGCATGCTCTTCCACCTGGCTGTTCATCTAAGCATCCTTAAAGAGAAGAAGTTTACTTCGTAAACCTTGAGAGATGAATTAGAGTAGTTAATAGTAAAATATGGGGTGGTATTTCAAGCAGAATTTCCTTGAAATAATCAAAATTTTAAAAATAACAGATGAAGATTTCATGATTTATATCAGAAGAAATACTAGGTTCTTGACATAATGAAAAAGGCTGCAAACTTGTAAGCTCACGAGAATCTCTTGGAATAGTGAAATCATGAATAAAATTTCTAACACAGAATATGCTAATATTATTAATACTGTTAATCCTACAGTTTAAATTTTAAGAGCCAGACCTAATTTAAAAATTTTTATGAAACAGGACAATTTGTCTATTTCTATATTTATGCTCACATTACAGAAACCTTTCAAGGGTAGATCTGGTCTCAAGGACACATGGTTCAGGTTGCTCAAATGATATTTCAAGAATTTATGGGCAGAGATTTAGCTCAGTGGTTCCAGCTCCTGTCTTGCAAGTGCAAGGACCCGGGTTTGATCCCTGGCTAACCAAATAGCAGTACTGGATGTGGAGACTCATGCTCAGCAGCAATCAGTACCACATACCACAGTGCCGGGCATGGTGGCTCACGCTTCTAATCCCAGCAATCGGGAGGCAGAGGCAGGAGGATTGCTGTGATGTGAGTATGAGGCTGAGCTCGGGGCCAGCCTGAACTACAAAGTGAGATCGTGTCTCAAAAAAAAAATAATAATTTATGCGGTACTTTCTATCTTTTAGTATTTCTTCATTAAACTTTAAAGCTATTTCCATGTTTTGTCTTGTTTTGCTTTTCTAGAATAAAGTTATCATGTAGCTAATTATTCTAACTAAGACACCATTATTACTAAAGCCACTGTGACCACAAGCACAAGCAAGAATTTTTCGGGGTCATGGGGAAATGTGGGGCTATAGTAGGATGAATACAAGCATCTCCACATTTACACAGTTCTACTTTGCAGCTTCATAAAGCCACGTACTTGCTTCTGACCATTCCTGAGCCAATTTCTGTGTTAAGAAGACACATTACACTAAGAATGCAGACCAGGATGTATGTTTGGTTCAAGGACTAATTCCAAAAGTTGTCAAGTGAGCAGATTTGTTTGTCTAAATGAAAGTAAAATTTCTATTATTCAAACAAAGAAGAATGGACCATAGATTTATGAAATCACATATCTACAGTATATATTTTCGTATTATTTCATTTACCATATATATCTTTGGTTAAGAAATTTGGATAGTTTCAGAAATTAGAGCTTCCGTAGTACTTGGAAAATGTTGAATTATTATGCTGAATTATGAATAGAATTTAAATAGATTTTAATGAGATTTTTTTCAAGCAATTTAACGTGCACTGTGGAGATATTACTTAGAGTTGGGAATGCATTATCTATTAATTCTAAAAATTGAACTTCAGTTGAAAATGTAGCCTTCAAAAAATTTTATAATACCACAGATTCTCCCTTTTTTGTCACTGTTGCTTTAACTATATATCATAAAATTTTTTATAAGTTTATTTTGCTTTCGGGAGATGCATCCACTGGTTATACGTTTTCTGCCATGTTGATTTTCCCTGTCAATCAAGATCATGAGCATGACTTGTAGTGTGGGCATATAATAGTTTATTCCAGTTATTTCACCCACTTTATATTGTTCAGAATTGAGAACCACAAGAAACTAGTCTCTTTGTCTGTGAATCATATCACTTCTCAAATACTTCACTCTTTTCATTTAAAAAAGCTGTTTGACACATTGGGATACATTCGTCTAAATGTATATTGAAGAAGCTAACCAATAAGAGAAAATTAAGAGTAAAACCATGAAACTCATGCTCTTGTCTTTATCTTATTTCCGTCTAAGAAATATGAAAGCAACTCTGTTTTTTTCACGCTTCTTTTTTTTTTTTTTCTTAAGTGTCTTGTTGGGAGATTGTATTCCACTTTTACGTGTCACAATACCAATGTCTAGCTTCCCTCAAGGATTAGTTTCTTAATTCAAAGTTCACCACCAAGGAATCCTAACTACAACTCAAATTTAATATCTACACTTAACACAGCATCCGTGTATAAAACCCTCAATGTAAAATATTCATCTGTTGAAAAACTTTAATTTACCTCCCAATGTTTATGCAAGAATTTTACAAGCATGCCCAATGCTTTGTTGCCCTTTAACACATACCAAACCCTGCAAAATATATGCTCTAATATTCATCAAATATTTTTAATAAATATTTTCTAGTCATGCTGCTTCTAATATTGTTCTGTCCATAATCAATTCCCACACTTATTATTGTCCATTACCACAGGGAAGTCTCTAGAAACTTCATTCTCTATATTAAACCCAGGGAGAGCTTTCAAAATGCAATATGAACTTTTACTTTCAGCTCTAATTGAGTAACTGTGGGCAGCAAGTATTGCTGGTGATAGCAAGAAGAAATCTGGGGGAAAAATCTCTTAGGCAGAGGTCCCTGAGTGAAGAGAAATGCAGAGAATTAAACTTAATTTTGTATAAATTCTTTTGTCTAATCTTCCTCCTTCCCTCTCCACGGATTGGGCAGGAGGTCATGAATTCTCTGAGAAAGATTTAGTCAAGAAACAAAAAAGACTGTGACCATCTCGCAGAGCTCAAGAAATAAAAGACTGGAGAGGGCTGAGATGCTGATGAAAAGTGTAGTGGACCAGTGACTCCCAATACTTCACAGAGCTGTTGTGAAGGCATTTGTTTAAATTTCTTGAATTGATAAAAAAAAAACAAAACTAAGAAGAAATTTGTATGTTTAAGTTTTCTGTTTCTAAATAGTAAAGCATCTCCTACCAACAGCAACATGAATCAGTTCATGATTTGGGGGAAAAGATCAGGAGGTTCATACTGTCTTGGCACTATTCGTTGTTAGCTTGGGCTGGGGTGGGAACCTTCAGCATTTACAAGCGTGGCAGAGCCCGTTGGCTGAATAAGACCAGGAGGAATTATGAGCAGAACACTTTCCTATGGCTCTTCTATGAGATGGTTTTGTTTCTTCATAGCATGATGGTTTGGGTCCAAGGAAGAATATGTTTTGGTAGAAGAAAGTCAAGTCTCTTCGGACTTATTTACAATAGTGGCATAGATTATCTTCATCATAGCAGTTGGACAATTTGATTCAAGTGAACACAGACTGCTTTTTTATGACAACTAAAAAATATGAGAACATACATTGTCTTGCCAAAGGAAAGACAAATAGTTTCTATCAGGACCACAATGCAGAGAGGACAGAACTGAAATTAAGGATTTAATAAAAGTGACATGCTCTCTCAGTTGGGATCCATCCTGGCATACACAGCAAAAAAATGAATTTAAAATGAAGATAAAATCTCTGGAAAATTGAGGTCTAGTTTTTAGTTGGTTTGGTCTATGCTTGGGTAATCACCTTTTACTCTTTCTTTTTCCCTGAAAATACCTTCAGAAAATATACCTTCCAGAGTCATTGCAATTTTTCAAATACAGTGAAATCCATACAGGCAGAAATTACCAAACTAAATTACTTAAGAATATATAAACAGAATAGTACTATTGTAAATTTCTTGTGATATTAAGATAGACTATGATAAAGTAATGTATTACTAAAGCAAATATTTAGATATTACCCAGAAAATGTAACAGGTTACTAAAAATATTTGGTTAATACAGAAAAATATGAAAGGGGAAAAACAAAATACAGTGAAAAATTTCCAATAATGAATATGATCATTATGTACCAAAAATATATACTTTTAGTAAAAAAGTGAAACAAATAGTAACCTAGTAGACTTAAGTTCAGCCATATTAATAATTACATTAAATTTAATGAGCTAGCAACTCAAAAGGTCAATTTTTCAGACCATTTAGAAAGTAACACATAACTATATGCTATTTAAAAACAGTAGCATTTAAATTTGAAGAGAAAAGCTGGATAAAATTCAGAAATTGAGAAATGTGTACTGCTCAATAAAGGTGTCATTGCTGTGTTTATAACTGGCAACAGACCTCAAGAATTATTGCCAGAGTTAGGAAGGGTTAATTTATAATGACAAAATGATCAATTTAAATACAAATATATACAAAATTTAAAAAACTAGATTTGAAGTAAATGAAACCAATATAACAGAACAAACAGAAAGACAAACAACGAGGAGAAATGAGCTTTAAGTAACACTGATGTGTTCAAGAATGCACTAACAAAATCACCTTCAAGGGAGAATTTGTTGGCTCATTTGTAGCTCACTCATGTTTTCTCAGCTACAGAGAGTGATTTCATGTAAGGGTGCACTTAACCTGGAAGACTCAGATCTCATTCTTGATCATGGCAGGAGCCACATCTCATGGCTTCTCAAGGCCCTTCCAACCTCTGACAGATAATTCTGATGAGCATGTAGATTTCAGTGCGCCCCACTGGATTATTTGAGACTTTTAATGTGACTAAAATCCAGTCAAATTCTCCCTTTCCTCAGTTGTTTTATTTTTAAAATACTGAATTTAGAAATATAGATTTTTATATTTAAATGTTTAATATACTTTGGTAGATGCTATAATGTTTAATGAATACTACAGTGAAGTTAATTAACACAACCTTCATCATCCATTACTTCCAAGAATTTTTGTCTTATAAATGAATGTCTGTATCTTTTCATCAATAGCTCCCCAATCCTCCTTCTACTTCTGGTAATAGCCATACTTTTCTATTTGTATGAGTTAGACTTTTAATGTTCTTTATGGAGATTATATAGTATTTGTATCATTAAGGTTGGCTTTTTTTCATTTAGCAAAAAAAAAAAAAACTCTCAAGTTTATCTATGTTGCCATGAATATTAGAATTTTTTCCCAGTCACTGAACAGGTTTTGATAATAAATATCTCACATGGAAATTTTATACTCATCATCTGCTTTTCAATAACTCAACCTCGTAGGGTTGATAAACACTTTCAACAAACTTGTCTCCTAATTTATACATTTTCTACAGGATATCCAACAACTTTAAAAATAGGTATGTTTTAAAAGTATACATGTAACCTACACTCGGAAATATTACAGGTCATATGACAGCTTTTAATAAATTACAAACAACTAAAATCAATGCAAATTACATTTTATACTAACAGAACAATTAAATTAGAAATTAGTAACAGTAAGAGACCTAGAAAATCATCCAATATTTAAATGATAATATGCACACTTCAAAAAACTATAGGTAAAGGAATAGATAAAAAATAATTTTTAAAATCTTGAATAGTCACTTCATAAATAATCTTCAAATACTCAAGTAATCAACAAAATATGAAAATGGGCTCAGTATTTTACCATCCAAAGCTTCATGTGTTCATAGGTGGAGTTCTTGGAGGTGGCTGGCTCTAGAGTGTGTGATGCTGGGATTAAGGTTACCATGATTGATTTGTGATGCCAGATAGGACCAAGGTGCTCCACCTTGACTACGGGTGCTACCCACCATAAGGGCAGGGATCCCAAACAGAAGATAAAGAACCAAAAGAGTGCTGCTGTTGCCACTGCTTATTGCCTCCTAGTCACTGCCTTTTCCTTGCCCTGCCCCATTAATTACTTTCTCCTGTATGCCCCTTGGAACCAGTCAACTATGAACTGAAACCCCTACAAACTGTGAACTAAAATAAACCTTTTCTCCTTTCACTCTGGGTGTCAGACATATTGTCTCAGCAAGGAGTAAAGTAACTAAGACATCTGGGAAACATAACTGCAATGAAATAGGACTAAAAGCTGGATGTGATAATACAGTCCTGTAATACCAGTAATCTGTGATGCTGACGCAGGATTATGGAATCTTGGGCAACTTAATGAGATCCTGTCTGAAACTAAAAAAAAAAAAAAATAGAAAACTAAAGAGTGGAGGTATAGTTCACTTTAAAGACCCTGGATTCAAACTTCAGAACTGCAAAGGGAAAAAAAATACAAGACTCACTTCCATTGCTAAAATGCCAGTGCATGGCAATATCGATAGTGGCAAGGATGTGGGGGAGTGGAGCCCTCACACAGTGAGAGAGTGTGTAAACCACTTTGCTGGTGTCTCCTAAAACTGAACACATGCTCAACAAGTCCACTGATTTAGTAAATACCTAATGGAATTGTATGCGTGTATTCACCAAAAAAGACATGAACAAGTGTTTTCATAGCAGTACTCTTCAAATTAACTAAAAACTGGAAATAACTCAAATGATCATCAACAATCAAATGCAAAATACTGTGAATTATTCATAAAACAGCAAAGCAATGAGAATCAACAAATCTGTACAAGATGGTAGATGAATCTCACAATATTGACCCTATGAAGACAGACCCAAATAATTTCATACAGTTTCACTTAGGTCTCATAACTTTTAAAACTAGGCCACACTTAGTACATTATATGCACTAGTACATGCCAGCAATCACACTGCTTACAGGGCTGAGAGCGAAGAATCACAGTAAGTTCAAGGCCAGCCTGGGCTACATTGTGAATTCAAGTTCACTGTGGACTACATAGTAAGGTCCTGTCTTGGAAACTAGAACAAATAAATAAATAAAGTACGATTCTCCAGGCATGGTAACACACTCCTATACAGCCAGTAGTCAAGAAGGTTGAGGTCGCAGGATCTCCCTAAGTACAAGGACAACGTTGTCTACATAGTGAGTTCTAGCTCAGCTTGACCTATAAACCAAGACCTCATCTCAAAGTGTGTGTGTGTGTGCACACGCGCACACACACACACACACACACACACACACACACACACACACACACAGCAGACCAAACTAACCTACAGTTTAAAAGTTAAGAGGGCCAGTTACTGAACGAGGGGAGAAATATTTTTCATACTGGTGATACTTGATCTGAGCAATTTTCTCAACTGATTTCTTGAGGAAGTGATTAGTGGTATTTTCTTTCATCTTAAGTGTTTCTTTTTATTGCTATCATGAGTTCTACTGCTTTGCTCTGCATCTTAACACTAATTGTATTTTATAGCCTTTCTAGCATGTTTCATTACTATAATGGATGTGAATGACTTGAGAAGATTTTTTTTTTTTTTTTTTTTTTTTTTTTTTGAGACAGGGTCTCGCTTTGTGGTTCAGGCTGGCCCTGAGCTCAGCCTCGAGCGCACACACAGCAATCCTCCTGCCTCTGCCTCCTGAGTGCTGCTATTACAGGCGTGAGCCACCACACCCGGCTCTGTGGTATGTGGTACTGATTGCTGCTGGGCGTGAGTCTCCACACCCAGTATCGTATGTGGTTAACCGGGGATCGAACCTGGGTCCTTGTGCTTACAAGACAGGTGTCGGAACCACTGAGCCAAATCCCCGGTCCCATAGAGAAGAAATTTCATCTCACTTAACATTAACGTTGATCTTCAAATGTCATTTTGCAAATGACAAAAGTTCGTTCTTTTTATGACTGAATAATATTCATATATATATATATATATATACTTTATCTATTAAAATATTGGCGGAGATCATCATGTTGAGAAAAACAAGCCATATTTAGTAGCATGAATATCACATGTTCGCTATAATATGTGGACTCTAAAAAGAATAGAAGGGAGAAGATAGACTATTACTAGACAAGAGGAAGAGAAAGGAGAGATAGGAAGAAGAGTGACAGAAAATAATTATGATCAAAGTTATTATTCACATTGAATCTCTTTCAAATGGCAAACTAGGGGAAGACAGAGGAATTGTTAATGTATATTTATATGCTTTAAAAGAAAAAGTATGAGGAGAAGTTGGTATTAAATTCGTGTTTGCTGCATACTTCACTCCTTGTGTCAAGTGCCAGGTCATCTGTGAACTATATTAGGGCTATGTCATCCAAAATCTATTTTTTCATCGAATTGTATATGTTTCCACTCAGAGTTAATTGTGAGATCTTTTATTCTAATGGTAGGTACAAGTTGTATCAGGAAGGGTAAACCAATTATTTGAAAAGAAAATAATTAAAATAAAAATCATTAGTTTTCAATTATTTAACAAACAGAAATTACCAAAATGGAACACTGAGTTTTTAGAAAGAAAGTAACTACATAAAGTAGATATCTTCCCTACCAAAGGACAGTGTTGTAATATCAAAATGTAGAAGATCAAGGGTAGGTTCTCACAGAAGAGTTCTTAATTCTCCCTTTATCAGTTCCATCCCTTCCACCTTGAGCTCTGCTACCTTCACATAACATTTTGTTTTATAAAAAGCTGACACGAAGCAGCTTCTAGCAGAAGTGGGGTGGAGTTCACAGGGTCTTAGCTCAAACATAACAAAGCGGAGTGAGTGTGAAGTTGAGAGGCAACTGTTTACGAGCCAGCACAGCAGGGGTTGAGGAGAAGTATCTTAGAAGAACTAAAATCTCAGAAACAGATTAATTCTGTAGATACAGCCTTTAGGGAGACAACACGACAAACACGAATGTTATCTCCTAAATTTTGAGAGGACAGATAAAACCTTCCTGGCCATCTATAACAGGAGACATGGACAAGGAGGTATATTTTCATGGAAGATGGCAATGAAGAGATTTCACAGCTTTGTCCACACTGAGAACAGAATAACTTTATCTTTAGGGATTGTAATAGTAACCATAGTGACCATAATATTTATAAAGCAAATTATATGACCCACTATCTTTTCCATTGCTGTTGAAAATACATCTTCATTTATAGATACTATTTCATTTAATAATAGCTGGAGGATGTAGTTTCTGAATGAGTAAGTAGGGCTTAATTTAGACTATCAACTTCAGAAAGACAACGTTTACCATCCACTATGGTATTTTCAGCTGCTTTAACTGGAAAATGTGACTCACATTCATCCCTTTGCAACTTTTGCCAACTTAACCCAGGTTCCAATAAAAATCTATTGTCGGGGCCGGGGAGTTAGCTCAGTGGTTCTGGCGCCTGTCTCGCAAGCGCAACAACCCGGGTTCGATTCCCCAGTAACCACATAACAATACTGGGTGTGGAGACCCACACCCAGCAGCAACCAGTACCACATACCACAGTGCCGGGCGTGGTGGCTCACGCCTGTAATCCCAGCACTTGGGAGGCAGAGGCAGGAGGATTGCTGTGATGTGAGTTTGAAGCTGAGCTCAGGGCCAGCCTGAACCACAAAAGCGAGACCCTGTCTCCAAAAAACCTAAAAAAAAAAAAAAAATCTATTGTCTAGGTTTTACAGAAAAATACATCTTTATAAAAAAGCAAAATCTAATTTTGTTATAATATGGTAGTGAACTTAGTAAGAAACCTCACATTATTAAAAATTTCCATAATAAAAACAACTACTTAGAGTAAGGAATTATTTTTACAGTTCAAAAAGTTCCAAACTAGCGATAATAAAATTCTTTTACCCATAGTAATTTCAATAATGAAAGTCAAGTTTGTGTGTGTTTCTCATTAGAAATTTAACAAATGCAGGACATACTTATACTAATTTTAATCATATAATAATGGACTTTAAATTTATTATTAATAGATATTTATTATGTGCTATGTCAACTGCTTTTAATTTCATCACTTATTGGTATGCTACAAAACACTTGAGTGAGCAATTTGAATGACACTGAATTTGGAGACAATTGTCAATGGGTCTCTTGCATTTCTACATATCTTTCAAGTGAGACATTAGTTGTTTTTTGCTTCAGACAGTCTTTTTCAGGGATGTTTGCATAACAACCTTGGGAAGCAAGTTATTTCTCTTGTACAAAAGACAGGCATGCTTACTTCTCATAAGGAAAAATCAGACTCCCTGAATTTAAGGTTGTACATTAACCTATTGCTTGAGTAGGAGACACATATGGTCTTCCCTGCACTGGCCTACAGAGAACTGAGCATGGGAATTGGGCACAAAAACAGCAACAGTTTTCATCAATTTTCTATTGATATTTTGAAAATTCATCACAAATTTATTCATTTAAAACAACAACAACAACAACAACAAAAATTGTATTATAATTGTTGAAATCAAAATACCACTCTAGGTCTCACTGAGCCAAAATCAAAGTGCTGTATCAGCTCTGCAAAGTGCTGTCTAAATCAAAGTGCTGTATCAGCTCTGCAAAGTGCTGTCTTCACTCCACAAAAAATTTTCTTGCCTATTTTAAGCTCTCAAGGCTGCCCCTATTCCTTGGCTTATGGCCTCCTCCTCTGTCTTTGTATGGTCCTGATTTAGTCCTCAGATATCTTTCTCTGACCCTGTCCAGGAAAGGATCCTCACTTTAAAGGAGTGATATAACTAGATTGGGCACACCAGGATAACCGAGGATAGGCTTCCCATTTTCAAGTCTCGTGTCCAATAGTCCCTGTCTACCAGCAGCCTTAAAGCTTTGGCAGGCTTACTTGCTAGCTAAAAGGAGAGTAAAGTTTCAGACCTGTTCCAGTTCTTGAAATCATGATTCTTATTTTATAAACTGAATTCAACATTTTACAAACGTGATTAAATACAAGGGAAATATTACTAAATGCCATTGCCAATTTTTTTGTATTGCTGACATTCTTTTTTATTTAAATATAGTGATCTTTTAAGAGAATAGACAATCAACATTAAATCACAAATATTCTACATAAATATAAACAGAGGCATGCTTCATATTTGTGCAAAATTAACTTTAGGCACAAGATGTTAAGAATCATTAAATTAGAAAAATAACTCAAATAATAAAAACAAATAAGATACATTTCATAAATTCACTTGGTCTTGTCATCCAGTCTACTATAGACAAATAATTCTCTTTTAAAATAATGTAATAAATAAATTTCACACACACACACACACACACACACACACACTCATACTATTTGGTTGAACCCATCTCTGAAATAGAGAAGTAAGGATTTCAAATTTCCTATCACCAAGGCACACTACATAGGAAAAAAAAGTAATTCTGCTACAAAAATCATGTGTGGAATCATTATGTTATATTTCCCCAATGTATTTTAGCCTGAGCTTGGCACGACTGTTCAGACATGTCAAATTTAGTCTTTCCACCTCACCGAAATCACTTGCCCATGGTGCAGTAGACACTGTATAAAGACAGTGCAACAGTTTAGTTAGAAACCTCTGCATGGATACATTTAACTTTGTCTAAATATCTGGAATATTTTTTCTATGCCTATGCCCCACATCTCACTGGTTAATCTTCTCTGCCTCCTCCTCTCGCTCTAAGCACATGCATGGATGTCTAGTCTTGTGATGACAGTCCCTACTATTATGGCATTCATGCCATCCAGAGTTGAAGCAAGAGAAAGGTTTTGTATTCATTAGACACTCCATATCGGTCAAAACAGAAAGAGTCCATGAAGGACCCTGGACCTGGGGTTTTGACTAGGGTGAAGGAAGCAGAAGAGATAGTGAAAGCACAGACACAGGAAGAAAAAGTCCATGACATGAAGACATGTATGAAGTCCTCTTTCAGGTCTCATTTTTGATTTCCAAAAAGTAAAAATTCCTTACTCCACTCGGGGACAGAATCACAGAAGGTTTTGTGTAGAAAACAAATCCAGAACCATGCTAGAGAATAACCTGTGTGGGACAGATGACAGACGAGAGAGGGTCAGACCCTCAGAAAGCTTGATTCACCAAGCTTAGTACCACATACAAGTATTTCCTATAGAAACAAACATCACACTAGGCCAAAACCCACTGTTCCATCTACATAAACCAAGATTTGGGGATTATAAGTAAATAGATCTTTTATTTCAAATTCCTGGACTCTGGTTCAATTTAAGCAATTAAGGACAGTGAAATAATTCCCACATCCAGCAAGAATTCAAGTGTCCAATCATGACCTTTCTCTTCTCTGGGCTAGCATTACCATGGACTTATAACACAGTTATCAATCAGTTCATTATAAATAAGTTCCTAACTGCTGCCAAATGCACTAAGCCCTTATGATGGCCAAAGAGCCCACTGTGACTACTAGCACATGCCTTCCACATACCTTGGAGCACAGTGCTGCAGTGTGCTACAAAGCCATGGTTCCTCCTCCTATCTCAGCTCACCAGAGTCTCTATGTGAATCACCCAACTCACCAAATTTGCCCCACCATGGACCATCCATTTCTTTTGTAGGTCCAGACTGTTTTCCTCCACTAGCTATGGAAAGGCATTCTGAATAGAGGAACCAGGGAAAGGAAAATATGCATTGTCTTGACGCTACAGAACCAAAGTAGACAGGAATTTCTTAGAACCTATTCATTTGAACTATAGAAATAGGCTGCCCCATGTTAATCAAATGACCATGCATTCACTCATTAGGGGACATTTACCAGTGATTCGTTTCCAAGAACGTTGGGTTCATTAGAAACTACACACTGTAGAAGACAATCTTGTGATTTTCTTCTGGCTTTATATAAAATAAAAAACAGGTCCAGAAGTCAGACACACTTGTACAAAATCAGAAGCTGAAAGATCTTTTCAGAGAGAGCAAGTCATTCCACATAGCACAACTCCTAAGTTTGGGTTTCTGGAAATTTACTGCTGGCTTATTTGTTCAGAAGGGTTTCTTTTCCAGTCATACCCTATTCCTATCCTGCTAAAGACCCAGTAAATGAAGAATTCTTAGGACGGAACTACATGGAATGAAAAAGTTCAATTTGACTGAGTCATACGCATCAACATAATGGCTTCTACTTTAATCTACCCACACACTCAGCCTAAAACACTTAGGGACTCTTGGGCTCTGAATTCTAGCTGGAAGGACCTAGTGCTTTTGTTCTTTTGAATCCAGTAAAAATGCTAATGTACACTACAAGTTCCATGTTTAAAAATCTCTGATTCCAATAAGTGAAATTAGAGACGGGGGAAGAGGACTGATCCATAAACCAGTCATGTGCTTCCCTTTCCTGTAAATGAGAGGGTTGAGCTAGAGTATCTTCAGGGTCTAACTCAGCTGACATTCAAGGACTCCACTGAAATAATTTCTCCTGAGGTTTGTCAGACTGGATCAGACAAACTTCCTTACTACTTCATATCAACAACTTAAAGTGTTTGTGACACATTTCTCTGATACAGCTTAAGGTCTTCTTCTTCTTCCTTGACCCATAAAGATTGCTTCATCTCATGGGTGAAGACCACTTGGCCAAACTGATATCTGCTGAGACTTGAAACCCAATCACTTATCTGATGAAGACATTTAGTAACCTAGCCCAGAGATCATTTGTCTCTTTTTCATTAAAAGTGTTAAAAAAATAGAAATATAATTCTGTTTGTTCTTCTATAGATCTACTTAAACTTTGCAGTAGTGAATTATTCAAAAATTATGTGAGAAAGTCACTCATCACTACTATATTAATGACATAAATATTAGAGAGTTCCAAAAGCTCAAACTCCCATTAGGCATCAATCCAAGACATTTTCCTTGTGGCAATGGCAAAGAGTGAAAGTAGCCTTTCTTGTAGCATCATGTTTATGCACCAGGAAGTGGATTTGGAAAGACTGGGTAGTATTCCTCACTGTCAAGACTCAACTGCATGTCATTTCTGACGGTGTCCATGAGCTGGTTACTTTTTGTGGCCAGCTGGCTGCACTGGCCATGGCAGGCCTACTATTGTTGGGCTGCTTGTGCCGGAGCTGGCATCATCACTTCCTAAGCTCCTTCTCTTCCTGCTGCTGCTCATCTGCTCAATAATGGCCACTGCAATCCTCAGCTCTCTTTTGGTATCATCCCACTGAGATTCAGGTAAGGGGTTGTCCTTCAAGGGAGAAGTTTTGGGTCCAGCTGAAGACTTTGTTGGAGCTCTGAGTGGTATGGAAAGTGGGGTTGGCTGTGATAGCTGGGAGTTCAAGTGGGCTGCTGTTCCCTTTGGACCTGGATGTTACTGCTCCCCTCAGCTCTTGTGTTTTTGACCCAAATGCTACTACTGAGTTTTTCCAGTATATATTCATCAGTGTCATAACTAATAATAGACACAGTCTTTCTGATAAGGCCATTTATTTCTTTTGAACACAGTCACTGGTGGCATGGGCCAAGGAATATGAGGCAGTTTAATTTGACTTCATCTCCTTTGCCAAGCTGATGCATTCCTTCATAGGAAGTATCTAAATGCTGGCTTAAAATCAGCCAGGGGTGTGGAAGGAAGCCTGTGGCCACTTCTCCAAGCATTATTTGAGATGCAGGCAATATTCCTCGTGGTCCAAAAGTAGGTTTGCAATCTCATTCATGGCCCCAGATCAGTGCTCTTACCTTGTGACCCAGCCCCATATCTCAGGACAGACAGGGAGTGCACCTAGAGCCTGCCTATGCCACCAGGGATCGGAAACAAGTCTCAATTTCTATATCCATATTTTAGGTAATACTTTTCTGTTCAGATGTTCCAACTTTGCAGGCCACGTGAACACAAAAAAACTATTACACAGACCAAAAAATCAGCTTTCTGAATCAGTGATTCTCAAGATGAGATATGTATAGAAATGTCCCTGGGAACTTCTTTAATGATTACATTCCCCTTGCAGATTCACTCACCTCAGATCTGTTCTGGATTTGATTGTAGAAGTCTAAATTCTTAACCAGTTTCTTCTATTCTTATTTTGGTGGTCTTAAAAAAATATCTAGGGGGGGTGAAAGTACATATGGGTCACTGTTTTGAGATGCAGATTTTCTACCATAACTTGGGATTTTTTAGTCATTTATTTACCTCTATTTGGATTTAAAAAGTATCTCCTTTAAATGTAATTTGAGAGCCATTATAGCATTAGCATATTTAGTTTTTATTCACTAAGGAAAATTCATTTAACACTGCTATGTCTCTGTAACTGGTCAGCCATATTTTGATTTCCTTTACATGATGCCATAGATGAGTTGAGAATACTACATTTCAAGAGCACCCTGTGTCAAGTTGTTCTACCAGAATCAGGTTTGTGAATAAAATAAACTTAGCTCACTTTTTTTTCTACCTGAAGGGTTTTGAAATCTCAGTTTTAGAAAAGAGTAGAAAGGTTCATCATGAGAAGATCTATACAATAGAAAGTCTTACAGGATAGAAATCAATGCACTACTTCTGACTCTCCTTTTGAAAGACACAACACAGCCACACCAGTAGTTTATATTATTTTAAAACAGTACATAAGCAAGTATTCTTAGCTCAAAATGTTAAGAAACTAAAATTCTAAAACCTATCACATAAATGAAAGTATAGCTATCAAGCATGTCTGACTGGAGGAGGTCTCACATCAGAGACACTCAAGAAGAGTTACCCCAAAACAGGTACTTTGAAAGAGGGCCGCCAGTCACCCCCCCCAAAAAAAAATGGAAAATCAATCTGAAAAATGAGCCATGTAAATTAAAGAATATATCTAGACCTTTGAAAAGGTAAAGGGGTACCACCATAGCTTGTCCATACCAGCCCCTGCTCATCTTCTCTGCTCCCTCTGGAGAGTAGCTATGTTGTCTGTGACCCTAGTAGACTGAGAGAACAAGCTATCTCTGCACAGGCCAAACTAGTGGAACACTTATGTGTATTTCAACCCCTTCTCCCCACCCCTCTTCAAATACTGGGAACAATGACTACATCCTGATAACATAATTTGCAGGGTTCGTTACAAGCAAGGGAAGCTCCCTTCCCAGTCTTGGCAGGGAGCAGTGGTGTGGCATGCAGCCCACAGGCGAAGAAGAGGAAGTGACATTGAACAATTTGTCTAGAGTGAGTTCTTCCCTGTCCTTTCTGCAGACTGGAAAAATTCTACATTGAGAGGAAATCCTGAACAGTGACTATCCTCATGTGCCGTGTGAAGTCCCCCAAACCCAGAGACTGCATCAGGTGCTCCTGGCTGGAAATAGGAAGCTTTTAGGACAGGGTTAGTTTGGGATGTGAGTGTTAAGGGATAGTCTGGATAGATTGAGACAGAGAACTAGGGAAAACCCACTTTGACAATCTCTGAAGAGAGAGAATATAGAATTTTATCCAGTAACAAAGGAAACAAGATTTCTTCGCATTCTATAAAGAATAAAATTATCCAGAAATCAATAACCAATGGTGAGACTGCAGATGTAAAGAAACACTGTAACATTGTGGGTGGGAATGCCCACTAGTATAACCATTATGCAAATAAGTATGGAGAATTCTTAAAAACTGAAAATAGAAATTCCATTTGATCCAGATATTCCCCTTCTATGTATCTTTCTAAAAGAGTCAAATACATCATATTACAGAGTTACATGCACACCAATGTTAATAGCAACACAATTCATAGTAGATAAATCTTGGAAGCAGCCTATATTTGCATCAACAGATGAATGGATAAAGACAATGTGGTAGTATACAAAATGTAGTACTACTCTGCCATAAAGGATATGTTTGAGTCATTTTAAGAAAAAGGATGCACCTTGAAAACATATTAAATGAAATAAAAGACAAACAAGCTGACATACCCATATGGTAAATACCCATATGAAGTCAATTATTATGTTTAACAAGCATAAACTAAACTAAAAAAAAAAAGAAAGAAAAATGTGGAAAGGAGATCTCGAGATGGATGGATGGAAGAGAGGGGGGAATGGAAATTTAATAAAAATAATTAAGATGTGTTCACTATGTTCAAGCACTTTGTAAAATGAAAGCAACCATTGTGTACTCAAACATGTACTGATAAAAATCATGGAATAATTTTTGTTTTGGCAAATGAGGGGAAAATGAATGTGGTAATAATAAAAAAAGAAACAAAGCTTATGCATATAGGGGGTGGGGAGTTGTAGGGCAGGGGGAAAGGGGAAAAAATGAGAATCAAGTCGTGTCATATTCTGGTACAAACTCTAAATTTTGAATGTGATTATGATGTGTATTCATAATGTACCAATAAAGATTAAATTAAAAAAGGAACTATCCAATCTTTTAGTCATTTCATATAGCCTAAATATTCATGAGTTTATGTATAGAAATTTATCACTTTGACTTATTATTTTTTGTCTATTATAGAGATCTGAAATTAATATGAGGAAATAATCTAAATTACTTTAATAGCCTTGTAATGTACCTATGTTATATTTTTACAGCACACGTGAAGATTATTTTGTGATAATATTTTGGACAGATAAAATTCTATTAACTTATACATTTTACTCCTAATGCCAAAATTTACTGAGTCAACTATATTAAAAATTCCAGGTTATTTATTTACTTATTTATTTATTTATTTTATTTTTTATTTTTTTGAGACAGGATCTCCTTTGTAGTTCAGGTTGGTCCTGAGCTCAGCCTCAAACTCACATCACAGCAATCCTCCTGCCTCTGCCTCCTGAATGCTGTGATTATAGGCATGAGCCACTATGCCCGGCCCTGTGGTATGTGAAATGTGGCACTGATTGCTGGTGGGTGTGAATCTCCATGCCCAGCATTGTTGTTTCTGGTTCCTGGGGATCAAACTTGGGCCCTCGTACTTGCAAGGCAGGCACTGGAACCACTGGGCTAAATCCCCAGCCCGAAAATTCCAATTTGTGTAATGATACATTTCTTGGTAAACTAGAATCTTCTTCATCTACAGCTATAAGTTTTATCTTTATTTTTTAAAAGTATTCCTGTTTTGTCATCTCTGTAAGTAATCAACATGAATCTTCAAAGCTATCTCTTTTAGTATAAGATTAACTTAATTTCATTTATTCCATTAAGCCATTGTCCTTGCTATGTAGTCTTTTATGCATGACAAGTTGTGACATTTACCAGGTATTTGACAAGTCATTAGTAGTAAAAATATTTTGTGTATCTCAACAAACCTCAATTTATTCCAAGTCCTTAACTAATGATTGTGAGATGGTACATTGTTCACCTTCAAGAATGCCATTCACCAGGTATGGGGTACAATCTGGTAATCCTAGTGCTCTGGGAAGCTGAGGTAGGAGTATCACTAGTTTATGCTTAGCTGAGCAACTTAGTAATGAAAAAAATTTAAAAACATAAAATTTCTTGTATTCACATTCTGAGCTCTGTGAAAGGTAGAGTGCTGGTTCAGCTCAACAGCAACTTATGGAGTTGAACTATTAGCTGAGTGGCTGGAAGATTCCATCTTCCCTGAAGCCCCATCATAGCAGTCAGAAAAACTGCTCATAGAGAAATCAAGCAGTAACTGAGTTGGTGTTCAATCCTCTTTCTCCTAGAGATGTACTTACGTCAGAAAATATTATCTTTCGGTTCTTCATAGAGACAATATCAGTTGTCTTCAGGCTTTTGTAATTGCCAAATAAAACAGATGACATCACATCCCAACTCTCGTAAGGATAAAATGAGTATAGTACCTCTGGACACATTTCCACTTTCCTTGTCATTTTTGTTCCAACTATAAAATACTGTGAAGCTTATGACTGGGGCCTGTGAGTGCATTAAGCTGTGCACTTCCCATTCTGAACTCAAAATTGTCATCTCTACCCAGCTCAAAAACAATAACTTAAATAGGAATTCATTGAGACTACTGCCCTAAAAAGATCTCTTAGATTTCTGAGATGACAGCCACAAGTGTCACATATCCTTGCAAAGAAAATACATCTACCTGGTCTGCAGACAAAACATATGAAGACTTTCTGCACATAGTAATATTTTTGTTTGTTCCTACCTCACATTAAGCCTTAATTAAAGACTGATGACATCAGCTGAGACTCATTGACCTAGACAGTGCCAGGTCCTCAGGCCACTGTCCTGTGCTTATTTCTTTTATTTGCTCATCTTGGGAAATAGATACTTTATTTGGGATGCAAATCATTATGCAATATAAGCATGTTAAATATTTGCTATCACTCAAGTTGCTGTGGAATTGGGTGAAAATGTACTGAAGCCATGATAGCATGAAAAACCTGGCAGTTGTGGAAACCACTTCAATAAGAGATAAGGCACCACCTTCCTCTGCATTCCCACGCTCTGCTCACATACCACCAAAGCATCCTTGGCACGCAGGTATCAGCCCTAGAAATGTAATTTTTAATCAGGAAGCATGTAAGACATCTACTGATCTGTGTAGTGAGAGTTGTAATGATTTGCTTTTATGCAAGATTTAGACAAAGAAACCCATATTCAAGATGAAAAATCATTACTGAATTGGAATTCTAAGTCATACAAAGAAAAATTTTATTTCAAAAATAACAAATTTATTTTCCTCTAAGTTTACTGGTACATTTTAGGTATACATTGTGATCACACTCATCTTTGGGGATTTGTAGTGGTCCATGATATATCTTAGTTCTTGTTTCTTCCTCATTCGTTTCCTCTCCCACCCTTCTCTTTTATAAAAACTTTGTTTCTGTATTTTTCTTTCTTTTCTCATATTTTTCCTTCTCTTTTTTCCTTTCTCCTACCCCCTCTCTACATTCCTTATCGTTTTGGAATAGAATAAATAGGATAAACTTCCTGTTTTGCATTATGTGTTATTCATTTTGATTCTCATTTACTCTTGCTGTTTCTCATGCTACAGAAACTATTAGGCATTTACACAAGTGTGGCCGATTTATTTGAAAAGTGATAAAATTTAAAATTACCAATATGGATATGAAAGGTGGATTTTTAAACATTAATCAAGAAATTGATGATATGAGGAATTTAAAATTTAGTATGTTGATTAATATATATTTTAGTGAGAAATTCAGGGTAGTATTAGATTTCTAGTAATCAGAGATGGCATTCATCTTGGAAAAATTATAAACTACATGAAAAAAGACTTTAGAAAAAATATCTTTGATTGGAAAGATCAAATGAAATGACATATTAAGTGCTCTTTGGATGACTGTATTTTAAAATCTTAGACTTTAGTGATTTTTATATAGCAGGCACCCAATTAATTTTTATTGAGTAAATGAATAAGTCACTAAGCATTAAAGTCATTCAAAGTATATGATTTTAAAAACACTTAAGAAATTCCTACAGAGCAGAATTATGACTGCAAAGTAGTTAACTATTCTATTAAATTAATTTTTACAGTAAAGTAATATTAAATGTCTAAGGAATATGCTCTTTTGATTATTTCCTAAAATTTTTTGAAAAATTCAATTAAATGATTTTCTACATTGGTTTTGATTATACATATTTTAATTAAAAGGTGACCCCATTATAGTATATGTTAGTACACTATATAATGAAGGATGGAAAGATGGATGGATAGTGGGTGGGGGACAAGTAGGAGGGGGAGTGCACAGAAAAGAAGAGAGATAAATGCAAAAATGGATACATAGGATGCCATACTCACATTAGAGAGAATTACGTTCATTGTTTTTTTCACTAAATCACTCTCAGATGACCAAGGACCAAGCACATTATCTACAGATTAATGTGTTTCACTAAACTGTTTTAAAATTAATTTTATTGTAGATTTTAGATATACATAGGGAAAACACCCATAACAGCAAATTTGTACCTCGCCATGATATATCTTGAATTTTTCCAGTTCGCTTCCTCTCCATTCAGTCTTCTTCGTCTCATTTACAAAAGTTTGTTTCCGTTTTCCTTCTACATTTTTATTTCCCTTTCTTCCTTTTTCCATGCTTCCCCCAGTTCCTCTTCTGCATTTGAACATTTTCTTTCCATTTCACAATATCTATTATACATTTTGGTCCTTAGTTATACTTTCATGTGATATTTAAACACGTGTCCAATTTATTTCACTAAAGAACATGGTCTCAAGGCGCATCCATTTACTTAGAAATGTCACAACTTGATACTTCTTTATAGCAGAGGAGTACATACATATTGTATTAAAAAATCTACTTTGTCCATTCAACAGTTGATAAACTATGGTGTTTCCATAGTTTAGCTATTACAAATTGTGCTGCTAGAAATGTGTGTGCATATATTGTTGTGGTATGATGCTTTTAATATATTTAAGAAGATACCAAGAGGTATCTTGATCAAATGTAACTTCTAGTTTTAGATTTTTAAAGTTATCTCCACACTACTTTCAACAGTGGTTGCACCAGTCTACACTCCCACCAACAGTGGAGAAGAGTTCCTTTTTACTCACAACCCTACTAGCATTTGTTGTTCTTGACTTCTTCATAATAGATATTCTTTCTGGAGTGAGATGAAATCTCATTGTTGTTTAAATTGCAACTCTTAAATGACCAGTCATGTTGAACATATTTTCATATATTATTTCAAATAATATTATATATGATTTGGCATTTCTATTCCTTAATCTGAGAAATGTACTCATTTCAGTTGCCCATTTTGGGACTGGTTCTTTAAAGTTGGAAGGTCTGCATTTCTTTCTTTAAGTTCTTTATGTATTCTAGATATTAGTCCTTTGTCTGAAGAATAGTTAGAAAAGTATTTTCCACACTCTGAGGGCTGTCTCTTAACTCCACTGGTAGTTTCTTTTGCTGTACAAAAGCTTTTTACTAAGATGAGATACCAGTTATTGATTTTTTGTGAAATCAAATTGATTGCAGTAGAATGAAAATCTGAATAAAATGTCTCCCCTCTTACTTTTCACATAGCATATACTGTTGTGATTTTCCCAGAGGTTTAGAGGAAAAAAATCAACTTGAACTTTTCTCAGTTAAATTAATTCTTTCATTTATACTCAAGAGTTTCTAAGTAAAAAAATATATGTGGGCTGATCAATTTTTATTTAAGAACACTTATTTTCTGTTTATATAATTTTATACCAAAGGTGTGCTTTATATTCAAACCTATTCTTAAAACCTAGAAATTTGAAGAATGTTAGAAAATTCCAAATGAAATTATTGAAATTAAACTGAAATGTTCAGTGACCAATATGATAAGTAATCAGGAACAAACAAGAATTTAATTTCTTCTAAATGTTCAAGCCTGTAATTTTTAAAAGTCATTATAAAATCTAAGTTATCTGATAGCAGTTGAGTTCTAATTGCTCAAAAGTATGTTAAATAGTTATTAAAGAAATTGATGATTGCCTGAGGTAGAAATATAATTTAAATCCATAAAAATTGGTTTTCATTGATCCAGTTGACACTGAGTAAATTTTATTTTAATTCGTCTTGTTTGTTAGCCAAAGGCAGTTTACATAAATTAATAATCATGACTCATGATGTGCATCAGTTGCATTTTTCAAACAAATGACATTGATTAATATTGTCTGAGAATCATCAGTACTTTATACTTGTATAAGTGAATGCACTGGTAGTTTTTAAAGGAAAAAAAATATCTTGACAGTTAATCTTTTAAAGAGTTGCCTGAAAACCGAACTTTGCAGTTAGCACAGTACTTGATAATATTGTAATAACTGTTCCTATAAACTGATATAATTGATTTTTTATTGTTCAATTTGTATTAATTTACTTAAGAATTTCCTTTTATTTGTCAGTGTACTCATCATAGGTGCATTGTAAAAAGCCACTGAAACAACTTTTTCAACTGATGATAACTGGGGAAATGTACTGGGCAGCTTTCCATTAGTTTAACAAGATACTGAAATAAATAAACATCTTGTAAGGAGGAAAGATTTATTTTTGAATGTATTTTCAGAAATGTCAGTCCATGATAACTTGCCTTCCTCTCTTGGAGCCTGTGGTGCCATCGTAGCAGGAGTCGGTAGAGGAAGGAATCTAAGTATCTCATGAAGCCAGGAAACAAAGAGAGGAAGGGCTTGGGGTTCTTTGGCATCCCAGAATTGTTCTAAAGATCTAACTTGTTTCCACTAAGCTCCACTTCCTACAGATTCTACCACCTGGTGAGCCTTTTAGGATATTTAATATTTGGGACATCTGGAAGTTACATGTGTATATATTTATTTCCAGATCCAATATCAAAGACTATATTATTGATTCTTCCCTCAAAGTTAGGATAACTTGCAAATGATAACATTAGAACCTTTGGTTGAGGAAATTAGGGAATTTCTTAAGCAACCAAAGGGATATCATTTCCAAACAAGAGGATTGGGTGGGGTGGTTTGTTGGTTGGTTGGTTTCGGGCATTTTTGTTTTTGTGGGTTTTTGTTTTTGTTTTTTTCATTTCGTTTTGTTTCTGATTCTGGGCACAGAACTCAGGACCTTGTGCTTGCCAGGTAGGCTTGGAGCAACTGAGCTACATCCCTGTCACTGAATAGCATTATAGAGTAGTGAATACACTATGTCCTTTTCATTGGGAAGAATAGATTTATCTTTCAATTATAAAATTTATCAGTGGTTAAAGGAACTTTGCTTTCCTTTATCAGTAATACTGTATCCCCATTTGTTTCACACAGATGTTTTGGGTATTGAGAAAAAATATAATGGACAAAGATTTTCATGTGATTGGAAAATTAAACATATTACCTAGTATTACCTACATATTAGGTAATATGTTTATAATATAGGGAAAAATAAAATAGGTAAACTTTAGAAATCAAATCCATGTACTGTAGGAATGTGATTATGGGAATGGTCAATATTGTATACAAGGTTAATTAAATCTTAAGGATTCAGAAAGTGAATGAATGAGAAATGATGTCTCCCTGGTACAGCTTTGTCATTCCTTATGATCACAAGTTCATTGTAACTGTGAACTGCTCTGACTCTTTTTTAAGACTGTTGACTTGACTGTACAAGTCAGGGATACTTTCATGTGCTTAGATTCAAACAGTGTATTAAATAAATCTTTCTCCCTTTAACATTGTTTCTTAGGTATTTGTCTCACCAGGGAATAAAAACAACTAAGATGGGAATATAACCTTTTTTTGCTTCTTTGTAAAAAGGTTTAATTAGAGATTGAATATAAAGAAATGGAAATGTATTTGATGAACTTTTATTTCTCCATTAGCAAGTGCCATAATGATCAAGTAGGAATCAACACAATGTAAGAGTTTCATGCTGTTTCTCCCACTTTAGTTTTTAAGATACTTAATGTGTCTAAAAGTCACAAAAATTAAAACTTTGCCTATAGATAAAATACTTTTTTAAATTGCACGCATCCAGATAAGACTGAACACTATTGTTTAGAAAAACAAGGAATAAGGTGACATATGATGAAGAAATGTGAAAGAAAGATGACTGAAGAAAGGAATTATGGTGCCTCATAAACCCAGAACTTAGGAGGCAGAGTCAGGATGATTTTAAACTTAAAGCCAACATCAGCAAGCTAGAGAATAAGCAAGTTGAGATAGATAAAGCATATAAGAAAGACCAGAATGCTCATCTTGAGGACTTGTAAGGAAAATAAACTAAAACTTACAAAGACAAGCAATTCAACTTCCATAATCTGTCACTGTACTTCTGTAATTGCCCCTCTTTCCTGCTTTTGTTGAGATAGATTTTTTTCTTCAAATAACCACATTCACCTCTACTGTTCAAGCTTTTCATTGTGCTTAAGGCTCAAGTCAATCCCTTGTTCTAATTTGCAAAGTCCTCCCTGATCTACCCTACATAATCCTTTGAGTATTCTATCTCAGTCACTATGCATTAGCTACTATCTTTTTGTTTTACCCCTTTAAAATGTCAAGGACATTCCCACCTTTGCAATAATGTGTACTTGTGTTTGAAATGATTTCACTGGTTACTTCATAGTTGGTTTTACCTCATTTAGAACTGACATGATTCCAGAAGGGCCTTCACATTCTCATCGATTTTGAAATGGCCACACAGTAAGAGTGAAATTTCTCCACTTAATTACTTTAAAATAAATATAAGTAATTAATAGTTCCTCAATTCCTTGTTAATTATTCCTTGATTTTTATTCATTCACTAAAACATAAGCTCCAGGACAGCAGACTTAGTATCTATTCTGTTTACTGATATGAGCAAAGAACTTATATACTTTACAAAATAAGAGACATTCAACAAATATTTAAGTTAATGAGTTAATATCAGAGAACTTATAACACTATTTTAATTACTAATTCCAGGAAAAATCAAATTTAGGCTAAATCTATTAAATACAGTGATTTCACAGAAGATCTTTATATGAGGTGATGAAAATCTAGAACTTTTGTCCTTAATCATTTGAGAAACTAATAAAAGTTAATGACTTTTCTTTATAAATTCAAATTGGTGTATAGAAAGTTATTATTACTTTCTGTAGTTTTGCTGATTCTTTATCATGTGCCTGTAGAGCTATAGATTTTTAATAACCAGCCGTATGCCACAATATTCCTGGCAATGAGGGTGGAAACTAAAAGAAAAATATGAATGACTAAGACTAAAATAACATTTCAATTACAATTTGAGCAGCAGTAAAAGTGTTGCTATCTTTAAAATATTGATTTAAGAGATGCAATTGATACACAGCAAAGAAATTTCTATTTTGTGACCCACCAGCAGTTAGAGAAATTCAAAACTGGCAGAATTCTACACTGAGGAGGCAGATTTAAGCACTCAGTAGAAATATAATTAGAGGAACTGTGATGTTTTTGCTTTGCTTTTCAAGGGTGTTGATGTAGTGAGCAGCATACTTTTAGGAGAAGAAAGAAAGAACAATTCAAAGAAAAATGGAAAGAACTCGTAAAAGTAGTAGAATGAAAATTGGACCAAATGAAAGACTAAGGAACATAAACATTATGATGGGTTGGTAAGTACTCAAAAGCCATCGCAGAACTTGGGAAATTGTTGAGCAACTACTATATGAACTAGTCTTATTGAGCAGTGAGTCTGAAGAAAGTAGAATGTGTCAAAGTGATGTTTTCAAGGAGTTTGTAGATAATCAAGGATAAAATTGAATATCTGGTCTACGAAGCCTGTGCAAGACTGAGTAGGGTGAGAACATTTAATAAATAAAATCCAAGAGTAGTCAGGCATAGAGAAGGAAAAACAACTGACTCAGAGGACAAAAGCATTGATAGGAGCTTAATTTGAGACAACTTTCTACTTTCACCTTCCTTTCTACGATTGATTGGTCTTCAAGACATGAAATACCAAAGACATAATGTCCTGGAACTCCGTGATTATGAGTACAGAACAAAAAGATGTTCTAACATGGAAAAATAAAAATGACTTTCAAAAATAGGTTGGTGTTTGTGGCATAAGATGGAAAAATGTACATATATGTCCCCACATTACCTTTTGCTAGAGCTATCACTACATAAAAATAATACAATTTTTTTATCATTGATGAAGCAAGTAATTAAAATTAACCTGCCTATAGTTAGTAATAAGAATATAGCTAATAATATAAGAGAATATAGAAAATATCTTCTTGAAGGCCAGAAATAACTTGCTAAAGAGTAGTAGTCCAAAATACAAACTTTTGGTATTTTTATTCTTTATAGGAGTTTTAAATTAAGAAAAATTTTAAAAATTTATATAAAATTATATTCAAGTATCTAATAATTTTTGTCTAGAACTTGAATTAATCTAGTCATCAATGAAATTGATATTAAAATAGGAGACATTGTTGCACTCATTGAATAGATAATGTCACAGTTACTGACAGAATAACATAAAGAATGACTATCACCAAAAATCAGATAACAACAAAAGCAAGTGAGCCTGCAGGAAAAAGAAACCCTTTTAACTTTTTAAGAATGTCAACTAATATAACAACTAGAGAATGGAAATTCAGTATGGGAATTTCTCAAGAAACTAAAATTAGAAAATCCCCATGACCCAGTCATTCCCCTTCGAGGCATCTTCCCAAAAGAGTTAACACATGTTGCAGTGATATATGCATACACATATAGCAGTACAATTCTTAATAACTGCCTCTTGGAAGCTGCCTATATGACTATCAACAAATGAATGGGTAAAAAAGTTTGGGGTTTATACACATTGGAGTCCTACTTTGCATAAAGAAAAACTTTAGTCATTTGTAGCAAAATGGATGAACCTTGAGGCCATAATGCTACGCAAAATAAATAAGATACATGAGCTTAAATGTCACATGGTTTCTTGTATGACAAACTCAAATTATAAAGAGGAAAACACAAGTAGATAATAGGAACAGAGAGACAGAGCTTCTTCATATGGAAAACGCATCAGGAGATGGAGAGAGGGGTAAGAGAAGAGGTTTTAAAAAGTAATTAAGAGGGCCAGGGATATAGCTCAGCAGTTCTGGCACCTGTCTTGAAACACAAGGGCCTGGGTTCGATTCCCAGTAACCACAGAACAATACTGGGAGTGGAGACTCACCCCAGCAGCAACCAGTACCACATACCACACACCACACACCACAGTGCTGGCCGGGCGTGGTGGCTCACTCCTGTAGTCCCAGCACTCGGGAGGCAGAGGCAGGAGGATTACTATGATGTGAGTTTGAGGCTGAGCTCAGGGCCAGCCTGAACTACAAAGTGAGACCCTGTCTCAAAAAACCTTAAAAAAATTAATTAAGATGTGCTGTATGCACGTAACAACACACAAAGGATGGGATCATTATGTACTATAGACATGTACTAATAAATTAAAAATGTTTACAAAATGAGAAATGGAATAAGAAGCCATTTATATTTGGAACTTTGGAAAGTACTTTAAAATTTTCACCTAATAATTCTTCTCTACAAATGTAACTAACAGTAATGTACATCCACCCATACCAGTATATGTACATAAATGTTCACACTTAACATTCAACTACTGGAAATAACAAATATATTCATCAATGGGATAGCTAAAAAGAAAGTTTTGTGGCTTTATTCAGTGGAATGTTTTAGATAATGAGAAGAGCTATACAACTAAAAAAAAGCATACATGAAAGTCACATGTACAGTGTTAAACGAAGAACGATAAAAATCGCATGATATATAATCATATAAAATGTGAAACAAGCAAATCTAGATATTCACTGCTCTTTAGTAAAATGATACAGAAAAAGTTAAGAAGTAATTATAAACATCAGGAGAGAAAACTAGACAGACTGATTAGAGGCCCTGGAGGGGCATCAAGATAATGGTAATGCTTCAAACATGGAAAAGAGCAGTTGCACGCTGTTGCCTTGCTTTATTTTGTACAACTGAACTGCACGTTTTTTAACGTTTTTTTTCTGCATGAGTGTTACATTTATGGCAATAAAGTGTTTTTAAGGAAAGCTAGATGAAAAATTGACACCACAGGTAAGAGAAATGATGAAAAGTTATCTTGAGAGACCAGCATCCTTTTGTCCTTTATAGTCAGTGAAAATTTAATATATTTCCTAAACTAGTAAACAGAGCTTGAGAACAAGTAGGAATCAGAAGAGGTTATGAATATCTCTTTTTCATGGGCGAAAAATAGGTTGTAACATTTTTTTAATATAAGCCTAGTAGCACATAACTAGATAAGACTGAAGAAAAGGTGGAGTACAGATACACTGCTATTTCTTGCTAAAGTCTCCTTTGGATAGAATTTAAGCTTGATTATTATTAAATTTCATAGATTCAATAAATTTCTCTACCATTAGAAAAATGTTTGTCTCAAATTTATTTCTTACAAAAGCAGACCGATATTTTGAAATAGATTTCTAAATATACAGCTTTGTTTATTTTCCTTAAAACTTCTATCAGAATTTAATATACATCATGAAAGATCTTCACTCATGTAAATCTCTGAGGAATTAATGCAAGTGCAAATGTTGAAAGGTTGCATTTGAGTTAAATGTGGACTTGTAAAGATGTGGATGAATTAACATCTCTGCTCACATCATAGGACAAACTTTCACACCTAATGTTCATGAATACTGACTCTTCCCCGCATTTTCATGTGTAGATTTATTACAATAAAATATAGTGGGAAAGTGTGTATACAACATGTTAGAATACTAATCATTAACAGAAGGATTGTTTTTAGAGCAGAAAGGAGTCTTAGAGTTGAAAAAGTCATGAATCAGAAATATTTTATCTTTATTTACATACAAAACCAACAGAAACAAAGGAATCTATTAATACTTCCAATCTATTCAACAAATATTTATGTAGTGCCCATTATCATATGTTTAAAAAAGTTGTAATGTTTACAAGTTAGTGGTATATTTGTTTGCAACCAATATTTATAAATTAGTGGTGTATTCAGACCCTGGTAATAAAGGTTTGTTTGTACTTTGGTTTATTATTTAATTCTGATTCTCCATATAAATCTTTTTTTTTCTTATTTCAAAGATGTGTTTGTTATGTGTGACTTCACTGGTTAAGTAATAATCAATTAGTGATAAAAGCAAAACCCCAGAGAAAAAGCACACACCTCTAACTGCAACATTAAGACTCTCAGTATAAAAGACAGTTTCCTATGCCAAGCTTTGATTGCCCTAAACATGTGGAGGTATTGTTGCCTTTCATCGTGCCAAAAAAAAAAAAAAAAAAAAAAAAAAAAAATATATATATATATATATATATATGGCTTTTCACAACAACCACTGAAATTCATTGTCAATGTGCCTGACACCTTCCATATATTACAACAATGAGAATTAAGCACAATGCTTTCAGAATAATATGTTTATGCAGTTTAGAATTTTATCTCATTTTAAATGGAGATCTTATAATTACATTCCTTAATAATTTGTCACAATGTTCTGAGGAGTACTTCAGAAAACTAAAAAGACAAAAACCTATTTAATTAATTGATGAAACTTATTCTTCTAACTAGTTCATTAGAAAAATTTTATAATTTATCTAAAAATAGTGAATTATAAAATTAGTGAATTTTTCCTTTGTGAACAAAATCAGGCCAATAGATATCAAATATTTGCTCATTCAATGCACTGTAAGAAATATGGAAAATTAAATTAGGTGTTTTCTTTCAGTAGATTTTGTATTTCTGTTGGACAAGTAGACAAATTACTACAGCAATTTGATAGGATATTTAAATAATTCATGTTTATTGTAGCAAAGTTGTACAACATCTCACTATTGATATTAAATGTCTACATATTAATTGTATGTACTATAAAGTCACAAATAAATTCAAATACAAATAAAGAGAAAATAAGCTAAATTAACACTTTCTCATTATATCCATTGAAATTTAAGTTCCTAAAGTTTCACTTAGGACCTGCATTCACTTAGGGCCTGTGTTTCACTTAGACCTATATTACACTCTACCCTTTTAGAAGTTTTGTTTCTTCTTAGGGCCTTTCTGACTTACACAAAGATTAGAAAACTTTCATGTAGAAAAGCTTATTTAATATTTTTGTTGATAAACTTGTGTGAAATGATTCAAAAGTTAGACCACTTCACTAAAGAGAATTGCTCTTTAATTTGATATGTCGTTTTAATTACAGTTTAGGAAAGAAGCATGAAAGTAAGTCTCAAGCAAACTTCAGTTCTCTGAATTGGTGTGAAATGAATTAGAAAATTTGGTTATTCTTCCATCATTCTATTACAAATATTTTTTTAATAAGCAAATATGTAAGTTTAATTTCAGTGACTTTAAGAACAATATCAGAAGGAAGTCCAAAAAATGAATAGATCTTGTCCATTTGAGCATGTGATTATAAATAGGGAATATCTCTCCCATATTATAGAAGGAATAATGCATCAGCTTAGTCTCTCCATCAACTAAACAGCACTGCGGAACAAGTTTCTGGCAATCACTCAGCTGATAGTATTGATGGTCTGCCATGTATGCAGCACTTGGCTTTGAGGTGGCAGATGATACCTAGAAATATTACACTGAGTCCTTTTCCATAAGCAGTGTCAATTTAGACTGGGTATAGGTCATGACAATGGATGATAAATCACTGTACAAGAATGAATAATAAAACTAGACAGCAGTATAAAGAATGGCTGCAAACACTCGATGAAAAGTGATGCAGCAGGTACTTACTCTAGAAGGTCTAAGAAAAAAATATATAATTCTTGGCTGCTAATTCATTGCAGTCCTATACCACCTAATTCTGGAACATTGGTCAAATTCTTATTATCAAATCTTTTGCAGGTATATATGTTATTTATGTCTCTGTAGAAAGAGAAAGCTGTAATGAAAAATAAAATTATCTGGCATAACATAGAAAATAAGTGGACTTCAACTTATATATTTTACTAAATTACTGAGTATTCATGAAATGTATTACTGTGACCATTTTTCTCATTTATACAGGTAAATACAAGGGAAATTATTTCTTATTAGTACTCTTGCTTATCCTTATCATTACTTGATTAGCTGGAATACTACAAACGGTCTCATGTTTCTGACTTCAGTATTCTTTTTCTTTACTTTGCAATTGTTTTTTTTAAAAAACTGAAATCTTTATTGGCACATTATATATACACATTATTATCACATTCAACATTGAGAATTTATACCAGTATATGACACAACTTAATTTTCAGTTTTTCCCAATCCCCTACCCACCCCACAACCCACCCACCCCCATATGCATAACCTTTGTTTCCTTTTTTTATTACCACCACATTATTTTGCCCCTCATTATTGCAATTGGTTTTTATAAAAGATAGTTAAAAATAAGTTCAATGAGGTAGAAAAATTCACATGCCAGTACAGTTCTAAATAAAGGATGTGAATTCTTACTTATAAGGATGTCTCTGATAAAAAGATAATTTCAAAGTTGTAGATTAGTCCTTATGTTTCTTTTATCCAAACTCTCACATCTTTCTTCCTTACAGAAAGCTCAGCTTTATATACTTACAGAGATATTTTTCCAAGCCAAACTATACCTAGCTTTATTAAAGGTACTTTACATAAACAATCATTGTATTTCAGGAAGGATATAGGCACACAGTCATTAACAGTGGACAACCAATTTCAAACTGTCTTCTTGGAGGACTACCACAAATGACATGGCTACCATAAAATCCAACAAAATCTTCATCTGATGAGTGAAGGTTGACATTTTTCATTTAGAAAGTTGCTTAACACCTTTTCACAAGCTGACTCTTTCAGAAAGTGAAATGAATTAGCAATCAGAAGATCCACAATCTAGACAAGGAAAACACTGCATGTAGGGGGCAGCATCTGCATGTCACCATCAAGTCCAGGTGGCGTGACACCTTGGCAACATCAGTTTTGGTGAGTCAGGGCCCAGCAGGTCTCTGGGTTTAAGGGAGTAAAGTCTTCGGTGAAGGCAGAGAAGGAAAGAGGGATGGGAAATGAGCTGGGAAGTTTTGTGGCAGCACAAGGCATTTATGGTAAAGAGGTCACAAGTGTCTACATCAGGAAATCACTCCTCCTGGGAAGCAACCGGAACTCTCTCAAAACTCGCAGGGAAAGACGCTTTCACATCACAGCTCTGGAGATGTTTTACTAGTGACAGATGCTCCTATCACTGAAACAACAACGACGTGTTCTGTGTGTTAACAGCATAGCTTAAAATTTAAAAAAAATCTATTTCACCATATTGTGAAATAGAAAATATTTAAAAGGAAGGAAGGTGTAGGGGTAAATAATGAGGGGGGGAAGAATGTGACAATGATAAAGAAAAAAGGAAACAAAGCTTATGTATATGGGGGTGGGGGCTGCAGGGCAACGGGGAGGGGGCAAAAATGAGAATCAAATCATGTCATATTCTGGTACAAACTCTCAATGTTGAATGTGATGATGGTGTGTATTCATAATGCACCAATTAAGATTTGATTTTTTTAAAAAAATTCTGCATTTTTATGACTTGATAAAAAATATTACAAACTGGATAGTCAACAGAAGTAATTATCCAAAATTCACACACGTCACTTGGCATCTCCAGCACCTCTGCTTTCTGTGCTCTGTGTCTCTAGGTCTCACCATTTTCTCTGGTGTGCTCCTGTCATGGCCACATGAGCTTTTTCCTTCTCCCTTGCACACCTTCTCTTGCTTCTCTGCAGGGGCCTTTGTCACTGAGCCCTGGCTTTAGAGGACCTGGTTTTGCAGATGACCTTGTAGATCTTCTCTGTGGATTTTCTGCCCCTTGGCTTTATATCCCTCAGTGTCCCTTCTCTTGTTTCTCTTGGGCTGTGGCAAAGATGACACAGACACAGAGGCCAGAGCCAGATGGAGGATACAGTGGCTCATAGCTTTGGTTGACTGGGGGTCTTTCTCACCTCTTCTTCACATTGTTGGGAAATGTTTTGTGTTTGTATGGATTCCTAGTGATGTTAATATTTACCATTCATTCCTAGAGTAGAAAGGGCTACATTTCCTTATACATATATACTTACTTTTATAGTTTAACTTTCTTAACAAAAACTGCTGGGTCATGCTTATTCACTGTGAAAATTAATTTTATAAAAATTTCTGAAGTATTTAGAACTATTGTAGAAGATAAATACTGAATGATGTATATAATTAAGAATTTCAGGACACATAATTTTTATAAAAGTCTTTTAAGAATCATGTCATGTTTTTGTTTTGCTTTGCTTTTGAGACAAAATCTCATTAGTTCAAGTTAGTTTCAAATCCATGGCAATCCTCCCGCCTCAGCCTCCAGAATGCTAACTTTACCGAAAGGCAAACCACTACACCTACTATCATGCCACTTTTTATTCAGTTTGGATGCTAACAGGGTGTTGACCTTGGTACAAAATCAGAAAATAAAATCTCTGTCAGATGAGGGACATTATAGAAACAGTACTACCCAGTAAATTATGAATTTCTGGGAAAAATAAAACCAAACTGAAGAGCTCCCACAAGTTTAGACTAAAGAGATATGTCTTCATAACAGAAGCTATCAATCTTTGATGGAAGAAGAACTCTTCAAAGGAAAAATAAAAGGTAAACATAGCAGACTACACATAAGCTGTATTCTACCTCCAAGTTCTTAGTACATGGTCCATTACAGTTTAGTGACCTTCCTTAGCCTCTATTTATACAAGACCAGAGGATCAAATATCAGTGCTCATTGGTGGAAATAAGTACAGGTGCTTCCCAATTCATGAGAGCTTGACTTACAATTTTTTACCTTATTACAATGAAAATCAGTTTGAGCTTTCCAGGTCTAGCAGCAGGTGGTACAACACACTCTCACAATGCTGGTCAGTGGCACCAAGCCACAAGTCCCAGTCAGTCTCATGATCTTGAGAAGGAACTGCCCATATTCTGTACTGTACAGCACTGTAAGTTAAGATGCTTGGCACATTAGGTATAGTAAATACTTTTTTAAGAGTAGGAAAACTTTGAGAAATAAAGCTTCTGCCTAAGAGGAACAAAAGAGGGACCCAAAGATGGATAATCCCCATAAACACATCCTTTTAACTTGCAATATTTTCAAGTTACAATGGGTTTGTTAGTATGTAGCTTCATAGTGAGTCAACTAACAGCTATCTTTATCTATAAGAAAATACTATTCATTTACTAGGCACAATTGTGGAGTACTTAGGAGAGATACAGTGGTAAGTACAAGCAGACACAGCTTCCAATCTCCAAGGGCATGAATGATAGGAATTAAGCAGTGCTCTAAAGAAAGAGGAAACAAGTGAAGAAGATTGCTTAAGGGCACCAAAACATTTAATTACAGATGCTCACAGTGGTCTGGAGAGACTTAGGTACTTCTGTATTCTTTAATAGCTCTATTGTAAAAATCATATACAACCCACAGAATTCAGCTAGTTTGAGTGAACCATTCAATGAATTTGAGATTATTTACAGAGTTGCTCTCACATCAGCAAAATTTTACATAACATCTACCATTTAAAAAAATTGTTTTGTCCACTTACAGTCACTTCTATGCCCCACTCAGTCTTAGATATTCATTAATCTACTTCCTCTTCCTATATATTTGCCATAAGAGCAGTTTGTAATTTGAATTATACAGATTCTTTGTGTCTAGAGTTTTTTTCCCTTAGCATAATATTTTGAATTTTGCCATTAAAGCATATCAGCATTTTATTTCTGAGTAATGTTTCATTGTATGGGTTTCCAATTTTTAACATATGTTGGAGGAATTTTAAAATGAAATATCAATACATATTAAAAAGATAACTATGAAATTAAAATCCTTCCTTATAATGATATCTAGGCATAAAATGTTACAACTAGGATAACTGCAGTTTGTTTTACACCATAATTCCAATGCTAGCAGGGCTGTGGGGAGAAAGGAACACTTCTCCACTGTTGGTGGAAATGTAGCCTGGTGCAACCACCATGGAGAGCAATATGGAGATCCTTCAAAAAATTAGGATTACAAGTCCCACTTGACCTTGTTGGGTACATTCATGAAAGAATTAAAAGCACCATACAACAGAAACCTATGTGCACCCATGTCTATAGCAGCACAGTTTGAAATAGCTAAAGCATGGATACAGCCCAAATGCCCATCAACTGGAAACTGGATAAAGAAGATGTAGTTTTTTCATTTCTTTTTTTTACAAAATGGAGTATTACTCAGCCATAATGAATAATAAATTAGAGATATTTGTAGCTAAATGGATGGACCTCAAGGCTATCCTCACAGGTGAAGTAAACAAGACATATATGTGTAAATATCATATAATTTCTCTAGTGTGAGAAACTGAAAGTGTAAATGAGATTCAAAATGTACAATAGCTATTGTGCAATAGGATGAAAATACTCAAAGGGAAAGGGTAACTAGGTGGGGGCCCAGGAGAGCAAAAAATGGAATGAAAAAAGTTTGACAGCAAAAGAAAAAAATGGTGGCTCATGGCTGTAATCCCAGCACTTGGGAGGCAGAGGCAGGAGGATTGCTGTGAGTTCGAGGCCAGCCTGAGCTACATAGTGAGCTCAGGACGAGCCTGAACTATAAAGCGAGATCTTATCTCAAAAAAAAAAATTTAAAAAGAAAGAAAAAAAGCTTATGTGTATGGAGAGTTTGGGGTTGTGGGGAATGCAGGGGCATGGGAAAAATAAGAATCAAGATATACCAAATACAGTTACAAATTCTCAATGAGGAATGTGATCATAATATATAACTAAAATGTAACAATAAACTCAATTTTAAAAACAAACTTCGTCCTTATCCCTTTCATTCTCTGCACACATACACTATGTCTTAATTGGTGAGTAACTAGTGAAGGCCTGTCACTAGTATTAATACATTACAGTTTCTATGATTTAATCATCACAGTGACCTCGAGTGTTATTACATTTATTATGGAATCAGATGGCCTAAGTACCAATGCTGGCTCTCAAATAAGTGAGTTGTCATGTTCCAGTCATGTGAGTTTCAACAAGTAAGATTGTTCTGTGCCTAAGATCAAATTACACATTTACAAGAATTCTTATATGTATATAAGAATTGGCCCATAAAACAAATTTACTGTCAGCTGCTATTGATAGAAAAGTAAAGTCAGAGTTAAATAGCTTTTCCCTGGGTAGCACTGCAAATCAAACTATGGCCAGATTCTGCCACCAGAACTTTCTGATGATGGAGAATACTTCGACTGCAGATCAGAGAAAGAAAAGCCATACCTTCTTTTTCCTTAGGATTGATAGTACGGCATACATTAAACATTGAATGTGCACATTATAATGACATTGATCACAAATGGTTACTGAGGAAATACTCTTATGTTAAATTTTGATAGTATTGAATTTTTTCATAAAAATTAAGTTATTTAAAATTACTACGTACTCAAAGAACTTGAATATGTTGCTGAAATATCCAGTGGAAGTGGATACTTCTGCCATCTATTTCTACCTACAATTTTAACTTATTGCAATTACCTTTTACCATATTTGCAGTTGGCTTAGCATTCTCCCCACTTATTTTGTGTATTTATTAAGAACAGTTTTATTAATGAGCATATATTCATTAATCTGTGCATACTCAAGTATGGAAAGAGTTATTGCTACACTAGGAATCCGATCTCTGAAGAGGAATACCCTTGTATGTACCAATCAATGAAAAGACTCTTAAATTCCTTTTCCTTAATCCTGTTTCAAAAGTGAATGACAACTTTCAACATAAATCTTTAGTTCTGATTTCTAGAAAGATGGCAGAGGGGTAAGCACCAACATATGGACTTCTCCAAATTTCAGAATTAAGACATCAGAAAATAACTTGGAGAAGGAAAGAAAGTGGGAGATAGGCCCCTGGCATGTAGAAAGCTTCTGATTGGAGAATTGGAGCCTACCGAGAAATTGAAGAGCGATCACAGTGCACAGAAAAGAAGGGGAAATCTGTGCTTTCTCTCTGGCTCTAGGCTTCTCAACTCATAGGAAAGGAAAACCAAATTTGCAGAGACACAAGGAGAACAGGCAATTCCAGAGGACTTCAGGGAGAAATGCATTCATAGGGCAGAGCAGTAGATGATATCTGCTACAGTATTTGATGAGCAATTCCGGTCCAAGCAACTGCAATAACCCCTGGACAGAATTCTTGGTTGGAGACCTTTGCAGAGAGGGACCAACTGAAGCTGAGACTCAGAGCAGATGTGGATTAGCTTTATCCCAAGGTTCCCAATGTTAAAGTACCACAGTGACTGGGTGGGAAACAACCACAGAAGACATCCATGGTTAGGGAGACATTGTCAGGTTGTCATGAGACACCCAGAGTGTTATAAGCTAAATGACTCAGCCCCTCATACCCCAGCCAGAAGCCAGGTTCAGCTGAATTTCCACTGATGTGAACAACACAGAACGGATAAACTGCCCTAGCTGTATTATCAACTTATTGGTGATTATCCAGCTTGTATCTGAACTCTGACTGTCTCTTTCGGCTACCAGGAACAGCAGTCACACTTTGAATTGGATACTGGCACAGAGCTGTGGAACCCAGAAGATAGCCACAGGCTTGAAATCAGAAATGCATTTTGCTGTTGTTAATATTTTAATTTTAGTTTCTGTTCATTTGATTGGGATTTTAAAGATGTTTTTAATTTGTTGCAAATATAAATATTATATTAAGTTTTTTTGAGACAAGGTCACACTTTGTAGTTCAGGCTGGCCCTGAGCTCACTATGTACCCCAGGCTAACCTCAAACTCACAGCAATCCTCCTGCTTCTGCCTCCCAAGTACTGGGATTACAAATGTGAGTCACCATCCCCGGCATTGTGGTGTATGGTACAGGGGATCAAACTCCTGACGACATTGAACTTGCCAGGGAAACGCAAAAACCACTGAGATAAATCTGCAGCCCTATTCTTCCTTTCTTCCCCCTTTCCTTAAGATCTATCTTCTTCATCAGTTTCTTGGGGCTTTGATAATCTTACTTTCTCCTTCACCCTTGTTTCTACTCTTTACCTTCTTTAATTTCTCTATTTTTTCTTGTCTCTCTATTACACTTACTCTCCATAATTACCTCTCTTGCTCTTTTACTCTCTATGTAGTCTCCTTCCTTTTCCCTCCTTTTTTTCCTTTTATCTGTATTTTTGAAAGTTTTTCCTCCTGCCTTTACCTATAGACATCTTTGTACTCCTCAGTAAGATCCACTGTATAGTTTCTCTGTTCTCTTTCTCAAATAATAGTTTGAGTTTTTAAAGTTTTGCTTTTACATTCCCCAATTTGTAAACCCCAAGTATTTAGTAGTAAAACCACAAATATTTGTTAATCATTTGATAATTAACTCTGTAAAATTACTGTTGAAAATTCTTCTCTACTACTAGGAAACATATAATGGTCACACTTAATACATATTAGCTATAAGTCAATATCCAGGTTTCCTTAATGTTTACATTATAGTTGATGGTTTCTTCTCTAAATTATGAGCAGTACATAACGGATTCTTATGGTATGCTAATATAAAATTTGTTACTATTGACACTATTTAATTTGATTTTCCTATGATCGCATAATTGTTGCTATTTCTCTATAAGCCAACACTCAGATTGCTTTGCCATCACAAAACACCAATTGACATGAAATATCAAACAAACTCCAATACAACAGTAATGGAGGACCTCAATAACCCACTGTAACACAAAAGATTAACAAAGAAATATCAGACCTGAACCAACCCTTTGAAATAAATTGACTTAATAGATGTCTACAGAGTGATCTTTCCAACAACAGAGTACACATTCTTCTCAGCAGCACACAGGACAATCTCCCTGTAAGACCCTATACTATCCAATAAAACACACTTATATAAGTTCAAAAGAACTAAAATTATCCCATACATATTACTTGATCATAGTGCAATGAAACTAGAAATCGGTGGCAAAAGACACAGAAACTATGTAAACACATGGAAATTAAACCCTGTCCTCTTGAATAATCTATGGCCATAGGTGAAATGAAATAACACATTATAGAACTTTTACAATCAATTGATAATGTCAGTATGACATTGCAGATCCTATTGATACAGTGAAAGCAGTCCTAAGAGGAAAGTTCATGGCAGTAAATCAGCACATCAGAGAAAGAGAAAAAGCTCAAGTAAATAATCTAATAATGTACAACAAGGTCCTAAAAAAACAAGAACAATAAAAAACCAGAGCTAATATGAGAAAGAGTATTATTAAGTTCAGAGAAGAAATTAATAAAATTGAGAGTAAAAAATACAAAAATAAGAATAAACCAAAGAGTAGGTTCTTCGAAAGATTAAACAAAACCTTAGCTAATTTAATATAATGAAAGAACTGCCAAAGCTGAATCAAAATTACATAAAACTCTAAGACAATGTCAGTCAACAATACTAAATAATTAATAATAAAATCTATGAAGAAAAGTCCAGGTCCTGAAAGATTCACAACCCAATTCTACAAGAACTTTAGGAAGATCTAATGACAGTTTTCTGCATGTTCTTTAATTAAAATAAAAGGGAAACATACTCTCAAAGTATTTTATTAAAGCAAGCATTACCCTGATTAAAAGCCAGAAAAGAACCCAAGCGAAAAGGAGAATGACAGTCCAATCTTTTTAATGAACAGAAATGCCATATAGCTCAAATGCATACAGTAGACACTTGACTTATGGACTCGAATGCTTCCTGAGGGCTAGCTGAAACTTTAGCTTATTGTAGGTCAACACAGCTGAGATCTGAATGTTTACCTGGGTACACAAGATAACAAGTAGATGAATCTTTTATTAACCTAACTAATCCAAGTTGTTCAGGCTGGTCATAACTTGAGGGTTTTCTGTATTGGCAAATAGAATGCAGTGAGTCATCAAAAAACCATACATTGTGATCAAATGGAATTCAGTCCAGGCATGCAGGGATAGTTCAGCATACACAAACCAATAAATGCAATATACTACATAAACAAATGCAAGAATAAAAAATCACATGATCATTTCAATAGACACAGAAAAAACATTTGACAAAATCCATCATTGATTCATAACAAAAACACTAAGTAGGAATAGGTCTATCTTAACCTGATAAAAACAATCAATGACAAAATAATGGAGAACAACATACTAAATGGAGAGAAACTAAAAGCTATTCCCCTCTAAAATCAGGAACAAGACTAGGATGACCATATCACCATTTCTGTTTAGTTTTCCAAATGTTAACTAGGGCAATAAAACAAGAGAAAGAAATAAAGGGGAACTGGATAAGGAAAGATGTTAAATTATCATTATTTTCTGAAGATGTGATCCTCTACATAGAACACCCCAAAAACTTCATCAAAAGACTTGTAGAACTTGAGGCATTTACAAGAGAATAGATACAACCTGATAATATCATCTTAAATGAAATAAATTGAACATACAGGTTTAATTATCACATTGTTTCCCTCTGTTGAAAAGCAAAAAGTAAGTGAGGAACAGAATGACAAATATTGGGAAATGGGAAAAAATGTTTGGATGGGAAGGGAACAAAGGAAGGGGCATGGGGAAAATAAGGAAGGAAAAAGAAAAACACACTAGAGGAAAAAAATGAAACAAGCTTTTGTAAATGAGGGGAAGAGAGGATGAAAGTAGAGGATGCAATTGAGAAAAAAAAGAAGAATCAAGGTTATTAAATACACATAAAATTTCTTGTGTTGAATGTTACCAGTATGTTTATCTAAAATCTATCAATAAAATGAACTAAATCTCCAGCAATTAATAGCTAAATTCATCAATATAACAAAATACATAATCAATAATCAAAAACCTACAGCATTTCTATATGTCAATAATGAACTCATTGAGAGGAAAATTAGGAAAAGCATATACTATAACTAAGCCCTGTTCTTAGTCCCTGTTCTCTGGTCCCTTTCAGGTGCCAAATGTAGCCATGCCTGGGTCCCAAGCCCCATGTTTACATGCAGCTAAGGACTTTGACTAGAGATAGGTGGAGGAGACACCACTTGTGGCTCATCTGACCTTTATTCTCCCACAGGCGCAAACAACCAAAGTAACACCAGATTCACCTGCTTTCCAATAACTATTAGTACATACTCTGAGAAACAACTTAACCTCAGGGGTCTTAACTTCAGAACTAGCAAAATCCAATCACTGCTGAGCACAACCTTTCTTGTTCGTGCTCATAGAGGAGGCCAAGAAGGCCTTACTTTCTTGGTCTCCAACTATTCCCTTCACAATTACGTCAAGAAAAATGAAGTACTTAGGAATTAACCTAATAAAGAAAGTAAAGAAAGCTCTGCATTTAAAACTATAGTAGATATTGTGAAATAGAAAATATTTAAAAGGAAATAGGGTGCGGGGTAAATAATGAGGGGGAAAAGAATGTGATAGTAATAAAAAAGGAAACAAAGCTTATGTATATAGTGGGTGGGGGTTGAAGCGTGGGTAGGAGAATGAGAAAAAATGAGAATCGAGTTGTGTCAAGTACTGGTACAAACTCTCAATGTTGAATGTGATGATGATGTGTATATATAATGTAACCAATAAAGATTTGAACTTAAAAAAAAATACAGTACTCTGAAAAAGGATACTGCAGAGGATATAAGAAAATGTAAAGATTTCTTCCGTTCCAGGATAGTCAGTACCAACACAGTCAAAATGGCCATATTTCCAAAATTGTTATTTAGATTTAACCCAATCCTATCAAAATGCAAACAACATTTTGAACAGGACTGGAGAAAGCTATCCTAAAATTTACATGGAACCAGAAGAGATCTAGAACAGCAAAAGAAATATTGGCCAGGGATTCCAATATGAGAAAAGCTAACTGTATTATTTTTCATATATGTGGATTACAGAACAGTTTATACAATTACCTTAACAAATACAGAATAAATATTTGATTCACCTCTTTATTAATTTGCAATTAAAACTTCTTTCAAACTAGAAAACTCAAGCAACTCACTCATTTCACTAAATTTATATCCTAACACCTCACAGCAAATGGTACACATATTGGAGTAAATTTAATGCATTTTCTATGTGATATGGAACAAGGAATGTGGTTTACTATCAATGTTACATTTTAATTTTGGAAAGGAAGACCTAGCCTTGACTAAAGAAAGAAAAACAGATATAAGGATTAGAAGCAAGGTAATAAATTTGAATGTTTTGAAGATGAAATTGCCAGGGCTTCCTGCAATTAGGTTCCAGTACCCTCTGCCCAGTATACAATGAAGACTTGAGGGAAAAGTACACAAAGAGATAGAACTAAGAGAGGGAAAGAAATTCCCAGGATGACCAGCCCTGGTGCAATTAACATAGGTGCTGGCCAGTCTCAGGCACTGATTTTTACCGGCAATTAATTGGGATAAAGGCTATATGTGTGGTTTCCATGGAAATTAATGTAAGTAAAGCTCATAAAGAACAAGACAAAGCATTCTCGAATTGGGAACAAAACGGACAATATATACAGCTGTAATTAGAACATTGTCAGAAAGTTTTAACGTCGGAACAGAATTTGCGTGCACATTACTCAAGTTACTCGGACCTCAGCAAGTAGAATTCAGCCAGATTCCCTTCTCAAAACAAGTCAATTGCGGAGTTAATTCTTTACAGCTTGCTTTGGAAATAATCAAGTCGTCTGCATGGAATGATTCTTTTCCTGGGAAATCTAACAGTGAGAGAAATCCTCAGAATTAATAAAAATAAATTTAGCAGCTATGTTCCTGAAAACAATATCATCCAATATGAACATCAGTAACCAACTAGAACTCATAATAAAACAATAGCATGCCTCTTGTGATCTAGGAGTTAGCGTAAGTAAGATCACATCAGATGTTCATAACGGAATTAAGCTTCAATAAAGAACAATAACAAAGCCCATGATCTCAATTGAAAAATAATGTGATAATATACCTATTCTCCACAAATTAATTCTTAAGTTTCACAGTCAAAATTGCAGGATGTTGTTCCAGGCACTTGATAAACTTACTGAAATTGTATAGATGAATAAAAATCCAAAAGTATCTAGGCAATCTTTAAAAGGAAGAATAAAAAAAATGTCATATAAATATTGTATTATTAATGACTGCAAAGTATTTCATTTTATAGAAAAACCACATCTTCTTTATCCGGTCTCCTCCAGCTGATGGGCACTTGGGCTGTTTCCAAAATTTAGCTAGTACAAACTGTGCTGCTACAAACATGGGTGCATGAAAGTCACTGTGGTACGATGTTCTTAATTCTTTCGTGTACATCCCTAGCATGGATATAGGAGGGACAAATTGGATCTCGAATCCTAGCTTTTGGAGGAATCTCTGTACTGATCTCCACAGTGGTTGCACCAGTCTACATTCCCACCAATGGTGGAGAAGGGTCCCTTTCTTGCCATGGCCCTGCCAGCATTTATAGCTGGTTCATTTCATGATAGCAGCCATTCTTTCTGGAGTGAGGTGCAATCTTGAGACATTTATATATAAATAGATACACTTTTAGGCTACATTCATAAGTGAAATAAACAGGACACATATAGGTAAATAACATATCATTTCTCTACTCTGAGAAACCGATGGTATAAATGAGGCCCAAAATATATAACACATATTGTGAAATAAGAAGAAAATGTTCAAAAAGAAATAGTAACTGGATGTGGTCAGGAAAAAACAAAGAAGGGAAAGAAAAAAATCTAATGGTAGAAAGGAAAAGATGGAAATAAAGCTTATTTATGTAGAGGTTGAGGGAGATGGGATAAATGAGAATCAAGATACATCATGTACAACAGGGGGGAAAATAATGAGATTATAACAAAAAGGATGGAAACAAAGTTTATGTATATGGGGGTGGGGGAGGGAGGTCGGGCAGGGCTATGGGTAAAAATGAGAATTAAGTTGTGTCATATACTGGTACAAATTCTCATTGTTGAATGCAATCATGATGTATATATGTAATGTACCAATAAAGATTTCAATTAAAAAAAAGATACATCATGTACAAGTACAAATTCTCAATGATGAATGTAATCATAATGTATTTTTAAAAATTACCAATAAACTTAATAAAGGAATGATAATAAAATACCAAAGGTGTTAAAATCAGAGATGAGAAAATACACAGGTATCACACACACACACACACACACACACACACACACACACACAGGTGAGCATAAGGATTGTTTAATGAATAATGTAAAGGGAACTAGATAACTACATGAGTTAAAATAAAACTAGTCTATTATTTATCACCACATATGATGTTCAGTTTTAACTAAAGTCTAAAATTCAAACAGTAAAAAAACCAGAATCAAAAAAGAGACTGTAGAACAGCAAAATTCATAGGGTATGATTTCTTAATATCTTAAAAATACTGATCACAAGAGAAAAACTTTTATGAATTTAACTACATGAAAACTAAAGAATTCTATTTAAAATTTAATTTAAAGTTAAAACATCAGAAATATATATTTAATGTAATATATCTATTTTAAACATATCTTAAATATAATTATCTCATATAAAGAACTAATTAGAAAAATGGATCAAGGATATATACAAGCAATTTACTGAAAAGAAGACCAAAAAGACAGCACACATGCAAGATTTTATGAGCAATAATTAATTGGGGTGACATAAATTAAAAGAAAAAGGAGATCACTCTTTAGACTGGCAATAATTAGAAAGCTACATGACGCTAAGTACATTCAGAAATATGGAAACCTGAAGTTCTTTGTCATTGCTTTTGGACATGCAGACCAGTGCTGTCACTCAGGGGTGAAAGCTACACTACTTAGTAAAATTAAATGCATAAATACCTAAGCTTTAGGCAGGGAAATTTTCCTAAAGATGCATTAAGATACAGGTCCAGTAAGGTCTATGGAGTATTAACAGTATGCCTGGGAAATGGGAACATGTCTACTCTTGAGTTAATGTTCAGGTAAAATGTGGATGTTTGACTTGAAATGTTGTGAACAGTTAGGAGCAACATATTAGATGTACAAGTACTGACATACTCACCATGCACATCTTAAAAGTAATTATGTGATTATCAACAAAAATTAATAAACAATGAGAAGAAACACATTTTATATGCATTAAAATATATGTACACATCAAACCTGTAGATTGCTATGAATAGTATGAACATTTTAACAATAGCAAGTCTTTCAATCCATAAATACATGTAGTATTTTCCCATTTATTTGTGTTCTCTAATCAATTATTTAGCTTTTAATGTGTGAATGTTTCAGCAACTTTGACTTATTTCTAGGTATCCTATTATTTTAAAATCTATTTTAACTTCATTTCTGAATAGAGCACTGCTATGTCCGGAAACATAAAAGATTTTAGTTTGTCAATAACCTATAACTGTACTAATTTGCTCAACTTCTAACAGTTTCATCTGTGCAGTCTTTAGGGATATTTTTACATGTAAAATCGTTTTCATGTACAAACGGTTTTGTATCATTTTTTTCAGTTTGACCGAAATTGTTCTCTCATCTATTTACTCTGACTACAATATCCAATACTATGTCGAGAAGTATTTAGAATAAACACCCTTATCTTGTTTCTGATCTTTTCAATTTTTCAGCATTCAGTATGATTGTATCTATATATAGGAGAAAACATATGCAAAGCATATATCAGAGAAGAGGTTAATTTCCAAAATATATAAAGAGCTCACACATGTTAATAACAAAATCCCTAATAACCCAATTAAAATTGTGTGGTTGTTTTGATCAGACATTGCTGAAAAGAAGACATGCAAATAACCAACATGCATATAAAAAGATAATCAATATTATTTACCAGGGAAATGGAAAACAAAACTACAATGGAATACTACCACACATCAGTTTGGGCAGCTGTCAACAACAGAATGAAAACAAGTGCTGATGAGGAAGTAGAGAAACGACATTGTTGGGAATGTAAAATGTTGCAGCAGCTGTGGAAACAGTATGGGTGTTTTTCAAGTAATTGAAAATAGAACTAGTATATGATCTACAAATCCTCTTCCTAGGTAAATATTCAAAGTAACTGAAATCAAATTCTTGAGGAGATACCTGCACTCTCATGTTCACTGCAACATTATCATCAATTTGATTTTACTCTTCATTTTAATTGACACTATTGTACATTTTTAAATAGGATCTGCATGATACTTCAATGCAAATATAGAAAGTGTACTAATAGAATCAGGGTAATTATCATTTCCATCACCTTATCATTTCTTCATGTACAGAGCTTTCAGGCTCTTCTCTTACAGTTCATTTTAAAATATATGCTAAATTACTGTTTACCGTATTCTCCATTGTGCTGGAGAACACTAGAAATCATTCCTGCTTTCCAACTGTGCTTTGGTGCCCGTTACCCAAACTCTCTGTCTTTCCTCCCCTCAACCCTTCCCAGAACCTGACAATCTCTCTTCTGCTTTCAGATCAACATCTTTAGCTTCCATGTACATATGATATTTGTCTATGTCTGGTATATTTAATTTAATATACTGGACTCAAATCTACCCATATTTATGTTAATGAATTCATTCTTCTTTATGACTGAGGAAAGTTATACCATTTTTTTTTATCCACTTGTCAATTCCTCCATGATGTCTCTGACTCTCAGCCTGCCCACCATGAACTGAAATGATGAAAAAAATTAAAAGTCTACTCCTCTAAGTTATGGGTCTTGGGTATTATGTCCCAGCAATGTGAAAGCTCACTAATATTGTAGAAAGGTACTACAATTTTTATTCTTTAAGTTTCTGCAATTTCTCTTGATGTCAGCTCTCCAATACCTCTGTACTTGGTCACCTTTATTAAACTATTTCTACTGAAATACTGTTTCCTAACAAGATCTTTGATGCAATCTGGTAGGAGGAAAGTTTGCTCTGGCATTAAATTATATAGTTATAATAATAATAAGAAATAAGAATGCTATTTTTATTAGAGAAATATAACATGGCTATTATTTGCCAAATTCTATACTGAACATCTTGTATGCATTTTATTACTTATTGTCTATTAGAATTCTTTAAGATCCCCATTAGATTACCATTTTACTAATGAGAAAATTGAAATTCAAATGATGACGTATCTAATGTAATGTAAATATGCAATGATTCTTCCTATTCATATACAATCATCTTATGTGATTAGGATAGCATGTGAAACTTAATGGCCATTATTATGATTACAAAAGTATCTGTATTAGACAAAATTAAAACCTTGAATTTAGTTTAGAGAAAAAAGCTAATGGTGCACTATGATTAGTACTTTCTCAGAGACATTAAATTTGTTTTTATGACTTTTTAAACCATATATGAGGTTATAAATAGATTATTTCTCTAAATAAGATATAGAAGTGGACAATAGGTACAGAAAACATGCTCAATATCTTTAGTCATTAGGAAAATGCAAATCAAAGCCACAATAAGATACAATTTCACAGTTGACTTGGATTTCTATAAGAAAATGAATAGATAATAAAATTCGGCACTGATATGGATAAATTAGATTTTTTACCATACTTGTGAGAATGCAAAGTCATGCTGCTTCTTTGAAAACCTTTTCTAAAGCTTAGACATTGAATTATCACATGACTCTGCAACATATCTGAGGCATATGCCCCAGAAAAGTAAAAACATGTGTTCATACAAAAACTTTATAAGAATGATCCAGCAGTATTATTTATAAGGACTTAAAATAGAAACAGCTCAAATGTCCATCAACTTAGAATGGATGCACGATTTGTGGCATGTGCATACAAAAGAATATTATTTAACTTGAAAGTGAATGAAATGTTAAAACATCACTGAATCTAGAAAAAATTATGATAAAATAATTTCATCACAGAGATCACATATCATATATTTGCACCTATAAGAAATGTCAGGAACAGGTACATTTATAGACAAATCATATCAGCCTTGTCAAATATTACAGTACACACTGTAAACACAGTTATTCACCAGGGTAAGGCTGATGGATTTAGAATCAAGGCAGGACTTGGCAACTTCATGAGACCTGTCTCAAAGTAAAATTGTTCAAACATGATGGGGATATAGCTCATAGGTAGAGTCCTTGCCATTATGTGTCAGTCCCAGGATTCAATCTCCAGGTTTGGAAATAAAGGAGATAACACTGATGAAGTTTGGGGAGTGGAGATTGGAATTGACTGCTTTGGGATACAACATCTGTTTTATGTTGAACTTTATACACTTTTGATAAATTTTATGGTATGTAACTTTTACTTCAATAAACTTATAAAAACAAGGCAAAGGGAATTCTGAGTCTAGATTGTTCAGTACTGTCAGAGTCAGATATTTTGAGCTTGTAGCCACTGAAAAGTGGCATTACATAAGATTTAATTAGAAAAAAATGGGAGGATAAATATTAAGAGTGGGAGCTTTTTTTTTTGCTTAAATAAAAATGAAAATAGCAATGGGGTAAATATAACATGAAATGGTAAAAAAAAAAAAAGATACATCTGCTGTGCTGTCAAGTTAATGGGCAATAGTGACAGCGGCAAAGAGAAAATTGAAGAGGGAAATTTTCATTTATTTATCTGTTAGTTTTCTTGCCTATGATGTTTCTTTCTAAAGGTTTCCAGGAGTTCACAGAAACACTAAGTGGTAAATGCCCGCTACTAATTCGAATAGGTCAAATGGGACCATCAATCCTAGCTTTTTGAGGATTCTCCAAACTGATCTCCACAGAGGTTGTACGAGTCTACAGTCCCACCCGGCCATTACCCTGCTAGGTATATACACAAAAGAATTAAAAGACTCATATTACAGTGACATATGTGCACCCATGTTTATAGCAGCCAAATTTGTGATTGCTACATCTTGGAAACAACCCAAGTGTCCATCAACTGGAGACTGGATAAAAATGCTGTGGTTCTTCTACAGAATGGAGTACTACTCTGCCATAAAAAATGATAAGTTTGAATCATTTCTACTTAAATGGACATACATTGAGGATATCCTCATAAGTGAAATAAATAGGGCACAGATAGGTACATATCGCATCTTTTCTCTGGTATGAGAAAATGAAGATGTAAATGAGTCCGAGCATTGTATGTTATATATTGTGAAATAGAAAATGCTCAATGTAAAATAAGGTGAAAGGGGACAATGTTGAGATTGTAACAAAAAAGTAAGGAAACAAATTTT
>PVIR01006147.1:0-28614 GCA_004026965.1 Petromus typicus
AAAGATTTTTATTTTTGAGGAGTAGGTAATCCAAGATGGGGCAGCCTTAATCCTAGCATCTCACCATGAATCAATCCCCATCCTTGATCCCACAAGCACATACCCTAAATCCAACCACCTCCAAAAAGCCCCATCTATAACTGCCTGAGGTTTAGGAAGGTATCTCCACACAAGTCATAACAAAGTTGCTACAGTGAATCTTTTCATTGGAGAGACAGTGAATTGGGTACAAAGCACCCATCCCCATAGTCTCCTGCTCTCTGGAGAGCTATGGTGTCACTGTAGAATTCTATGTCCAGATGTGTCACACTCAAATTTGTGTCCAGAAATATTACTTTTGTGACAGGACGGACAATACATTGAACCCCAACTTCATTTGTAAAATAGTTCTCTTTTAGGGTGTGCCTTAGTCCATTTTGTGAGACTATAACAGAACCCTTGAGGTTAGGAAGCTTGTAAATAATGAGAGGTTTATTTCTTACAGTTTTGGAGATTGAAAAGTTCAAGAGCTAGGGGTCCACATTTGTAGAATTTGGCAAAGGCCTTCTTGTAATCATTCTATGTTTAAAAATGGAAGGGCAGGACAGCACACAGGTAAGTGTGTGCCAGGCAGAAAGGTGCCAACCCCCTACTTTTATTAGAAACTCATGTCTGCAATAATGGCCTTAGTCATTTCTGAGGACACAGCCCTCATGACGCAGTCCCCTCATGAAGTTTCCACTTCTTAGGGCTGTTACATTGGGGAGTAAATCCCAACATGTGAATTTTGGGGGGACATTCAAATCATAGCTGTGACACAAGTGGAGTAAGACATGGCTGCTAAAGTAATTTGCCAGAACATTTCACAGAGATGTAGGCAAACAGAATTTGAACTTTTGAGACTTACTATACACAGGTAAGTTATTTCCTGCCAAGGTTCCCAGAGAAAGCGGAACTTGGCTCCTACCTTCCAGGGCTGGAATTAGTATGAGGCTTCGTGTTATTGTTGTCGGCCTGCCTGGAGGCCAACTTTAAAAGTTTTCCATACTTAGTTCTTCAATCAAATTTAAGTCTCAGTGTACTTGAAACCCACTGTCTCTCCTGTCTTAGCTTTCTAGGGCCACTGTAACAAATTGCCCTAAATGTAGTGGCTTAAAATGACAGAAATTTAATCTTTCACAAAATTAAAGGCCAGAAGTCAGATATCCTAGTTGGAAGGACATGTTCTTGTTGACAACCCTGAAATGGATTCTTTCTAGCCTCTTCCATTTTATGACAGTCCCAGATGTTCCTTAACATGTGGAAATATAATTCCAGTCTCCACTTCTCTTTTATATACCCTTTTCCACTTGTCTTATTCTTTCTATCTGTTGTATAGACAACTGCCATTTGGCTTAAGTCCCTACCTTAATTCAGGAAGGACTCATCTCAAATCCTTACTTAATTACATTTGCAAAGACTCTTATTCCACATAAGGTCCCATTCACAGATTTTGGGTAGATATATTTTGGAGATCATCATTCAGCTTAATACACTACTAAGGGAAACCAGTGGTGTTTGGTAGTGTAGTGCAAGAAGTGGGTGCACCTGATTGGATGTTGGGCATTCCTGCTTGTGGCTAGTGAGAGACAAGAAGTGAAGGAGGTACAAACACAGGTATGCTAGTAAACACTCTGAAAGGACTCTGTGGCTTTCAAACAGCTGGAGAGTTGGAGTCCTTCATTACTCTTTCTTCCTGCCTACTGCTCAATTTCTCTGGTTGGTTCTTACAGGTCTTGCCATGGTGCCAGGTCTGGTGACAATTTTATGTGACTCACAACCCACCAGCCTTGTTTGTTTCTGTAGTCTTTAGCTTGGTTCTCAGGGATCCAATCTGATTGGTCACCAATAAGCCAATGAGTTGGCTCTTCTGCGGGTTAGGTCTCAGCTCTTGGTCCCATCAGTTATAGTTAAAGTCAGGCAATGTAAAACAGATGCTTATCAACTTATGATAGGTTAAATATTTTTTTTTACTAAATTTATTGGTACATTTTAGGAATACATTCATCATTGAGAATTTATAGCTGTGGATGATATATCTTGATTCTTATTTTTTCCCATTTCACCCTGCCCTCATTTCAACCCCTCCATTCCTCATATATATAAGCTTTATTTCTGTTTTTTACTTTTTACTTTCACATTTTTTCTTTCTCTGCTTTACTTTCCCCTGTCCATCCTCCCTAGTTCCCCTTCCTCTTTGAACATTTTCTTACTATTTTATTATAAATAGATTAAATCATAGTCCCTTTTGAAGACATCCATAACTTAATTCTGCAAAATTGTGACTGTATTATCTCAAATTACAAAAGAAATTTTGCAGATGGTGATTATGTTAAGGTTTTTGTATTAGTTTCTTAGGGTTGATGTAATCTAGGGGCACAAATTGGGTGAGTTTTAGAAGCTAGAAGTCTGAAGTAAAGATGTTGGCAGAGTCTGTTCCTTTTGAGAGCCATCAGGGACACTCTGTAGTATGCTGGTGTGCTGGCATCTTTGGTGTGCAGGTGCAGCTCTGCTTCCATGTTCTCATCGCAACTGTAACTGTGTGGATGTCAATATTCAAATTTGTTTCTTTTATAAAGATGTACTCATTTAGGATTAGAAGCCCACTGTATTTCAGTGGCAGTACATTTTTCAGTATAATTTTAGTTAAGATTTCATCTTAATAAAATTTATCTTGCTGATCCTGTTTCTAAGTAGAGTCACATTCTAAGGCCCTTGGAGGTTGGAACCTTAACACACATTTCGGAGCATGTAATTCTACCCATGGCAGATTTTGAGATGGAGGACTTGTCTGAGATTGTTCATATGGTCCCAGTGTAATCCCAGATTGTGGGGGTGTCAGAGCACCAGAATTAGTGGGAGAGGTGTTGTAAACCCAGAGTATGATGCTCTTTGCAAGTATAGTGAGGGGCATGAACTTTAAAATGTAGGTACCTCTGGAAACTGGAAAAATCAAGGGAATAGATTCTCCTGTGGACTTTGCCAAGATCACAGTCTGGCCAACAGTTTGGTTTTAGGACTTTTGAGCTCAAAAACTATAAAGTAATTAAATCATTGTTGTTTTAAACTACAAGCTTATAGTAATTCCTTACAGCAGCAACAGTAACTAATACATATCTCTTCACCAGAGGCTAACTGTGAGGAGAAATTACCAGAGAAGTAGGGCTGTACTAGAAAGGCAGCCCTTTGAGTACCATCAGAAGAAAGCTAAAACTTCTTTAAATCAAGCTTAATATGTATATATTTTATATTATCTCACTTTTTGTGGACATCAAAAATAAAGTCTGTGATAGTTTTGGAACACCAAAGCAATAAAAATAATTTAATTCTTAATTCAACAATTCATATTGCTATCATTATACATTTTACAGCCTATATAAATGCTATTGCAAACTTTCTACATAAAAGCACATTATTAGGTGTTCTAATCCTAAAAGTTTAAGAGAACATTCTGTCTTATGTCCTTCATTTTACTGTAGATGAAATCATACCAAGAGCAGAACAGCTTTGTTTGGGGCTGCTCAGACTTAGTGGTAGAGCCAGGACAGGAAGGATGGTTTCTCTACTTCTGTGCCATCTCTCCTTTGATCTATATCACAGTCTCTATTTCAACAAATAAATTCCAACTCTATTCTTAGAGATAGTCTCCAGAAAATCACCCCGTTAATTTTGGAATGGTCATGTTCTAGGAGTGATTAAAAGATAAAGTGAATGTTTAGATTTTTAAAACATTACAATAAAATATGCAGTGCTAACAATGATGGAATAAATAGGTTAGAACATGGCACAGTAATTTGAGTGTTTTTAGGGGGATTATGGCAATGTGTCTTTTATTATAATTTTTTTGTACAAGGAATCAAACTTGGGACCTTATGCTTGTCAGGTGACTTTGTGTGGAGCCACTGAGCTAAATCCCTAGCTCACACTTAGCATTTTTTATGATCACTCCTCACTGATCCAATGTTTATTGCAATTTCAGTCAAACAGAAACATTATGGTGTGTCTTGATCCACCTATTTAATGAATCTGACACTATACGACATTGGGCTGTTTCAAAGTCAAAATGACCATGAAAAGAAAAGATCTGAATGAATTAGGGCATTGTGGAAGCCACAACACAATCAAAGACACTCACAAAAACTGCTTCAGAAAGTGGCAAGAACAATGAGGTAATGTGCTCAAAGAGAAAGGGGGTGTTTTGAGGGGAGTTAATAGCAATGTGTCTTTTACTATAATAGAGAAGCATTGTATTTTTTGATCCTTCTGTGTGATAACTCTGATGCCATTCTCTACTCAGGGCTCAGCAGAATTAGCCAAACAGTCTGAGGTAGCTCAATGTCTCTGACACCCACACATCTTACTGGCTTCTTTCTGTTCCAAAACCAAGCGCTGACCTCTGTTTCCTGCCTCCTGTGGCTAATGGAAGCTCAATGTTCTTTTTGAAGTCAATGGAGGAACTTCACTCAGAAAGGCTTTGAGAGAAATGATGTCGGGAACTACAGAGAAACAACCCCAAATCTGTTGAAGAGAGGGGCTATTTTTAAGTCAGGAAGGGAGACATTGCTCTTGAGTGGAAATCTTTTTGAGCCTTTATTACTTCCTTTTCGAAGGAAATTCTTTTATGTTGAGTATGTTGGTACAAATTGAGTGCCCAGATCTAGAACTTTTATTTTCAGAGAGCAAGAGCTCTTTCAGGGCTTCTGTTTCTCCACTTCCTGTCAGACACCACCAGCCTCAGAAAAAGTAATACTCTGAGTAGTCGTAGATCATCAGTCGATCTGATCTGATGTCCGATGACAAGGTCTGAATCCTGGCAAACTGTGCTCTAGCTGTGCCATCATTGGCAATCACCCTGCTTTGCCATGTCCAGCTGGGTTTCCTTCTAAAATGGCCACGATTAGGGCATGCTCCCAACAGTTGCTCATTCATCTGTTTATTTTTATTCATTTGCTCATTCACCTGCTATCTGGCAGTCACTGTGGTAAGTAGTAAGAATGCAAAATGAGGCATCGTCCCTGCGCTCTTTGAGCTTATGAGGCAGCGAGGGCACACTCAAGCTTTCACACTAGCGAGCACATAATTCTGAATCCCAGTGAACACCCTGACGGCTAACAGCGCACTTCTCTGAGAAAGGACAGTTCTCCTCGCATGTGCTGGGGGAATATGTAGTAAAATCCCCAGTTGATTCTGAAACCATGCACAGCATGAGCCCTGTTGCTATAATTTAGATCTAAAATGTATTCAGATGGCACTTTTGGAAGATGACTAGATCATAAGGGTCGCACGCATCAGCGGAGCCATCTGTTGGTGACGTCACCCTTTCATATGCTGTTAGGAGACGTGCCCTGATTGGAGGGGGGTCACCGGGGGCGTGGCCTGGGAGTTGTATTCTTTTCCCCTTTCCCCTTCCCTCTGCGTCCCAGGTGTCCCCCAGTAAGACCCTGCTGCTGTGTTGTTCCTGCCTTGGGGCCAGTTGACCATGGACTGAAACTGGGAACCGAAGTAAATCTCTCCTTTTTTAGTTTCAAGTATTTGGGTATTTTGTCCCAGGGACTAGAAAGTGACTAATAGACCTACACATATTGTTTTCTCCCATGCATATGTACACAAATTGGAGGACTTTTGCATCTCAAATCATCGTTTACCATGGTTATAACATCTGCAGTTTGAGATGTGATGGAAAAACTAACATGAATTTTCCCTTTTCTTTACAGTTTCAGAGAGAGAAGTCTTGTTCTTACGGTAGATCTTAGCAACTTCATCACAATTTTTTTCCTCACTAGGTGAATAGCCTTTATGTTTTTTGTGTGAAACACTTTCTGACTTCTCATTGGCTGTTGTAGTCCCTGGCATCTGGGTGGTACCCGGCTGAGGATCAGGTTCAGAGGCCTGGACCAGAGTGTGAGCGCGCAGAGTCACCACACAGATTCTGGGGAGCATTTCGAGAATTGTTCCGTCTTTAATGCAAATTCAACTACCTTTATAGTAAAGGGTAGAGGGTGTAAACATACAAGTGGGGACAATCACACATTGGTTGAAGCATGCACAGAGGTGGGTCGTTGTAGATTGATTGAAGAGGCAGTCCTGCTTTTGGCTGAGGTGGGGTCACCATGAGGCAGGGTCACAGAGAGTGAGCCTGGCTGAACTTCAGTGAAAGCCTGGCTTTTACCTACAATTGGTATGTCCTAAACATCTTGACTTTTGGGGCCATTTACTAGTTAAAATTAGCGTTACTCAGTGTAAGGTACGGCAACACCAGCATGACTGACCTGATAACCGAGATGGCTGGGAAGTGACTAGTGAGCGGGCAGCACATGGTGTGGATACACTGGGCAAACACATGATTCTGCCCAAGGGAGGGGTAAGGCCAGACAGTGAGCAGTCAGAACAGGGCTGCTTAGAACAAGGTACCATCCAAAAACTGTGAATCTTTTATTTCTAGAATTTTTCATCTCCTATTCTAAAGCATGGTAAACAAAACCCTAGAAAGTAAAGCAGGACCAGTGCCTCACAAGGGAGTACAAGCCAGAGTGAGGAGCAGGAAAATGGATAGGCAACTGTTCCTTGAGGAAAATGAATCTGAGCTTGATGAGAAAGATATCCCAGGAAAGAGTGTAATGAAAGTGCTCCCCACAGAAGAGATGGCACGTGTGCAGTCTGGGGGCGGGGAGCACAAGGAAGTGCATTTCAGTCAAGGGACTAGAAATGCCAGTGAGGCTGGAGCTGAGAAGTGGGAGTAGAGAGGCATAAGAGGAATCTAAAAAGCAGCCCGGAGTCACAGCAGGCAGAGATCCGCAGGCTGCAGCAAAGATTTTGGTGCTTATACCAATAGCAACTGTTAAGCACCAAAGGTGTGTGTGTGTGTGTGTGTGTGTGTGTGTGTGTGCACACCTGCAGATGTGTGTGCACACGTGTGTTGTGTATACCTAAAGAAAGGGTGAAGAGGAGCCCGATTAGGTGCTCAGAAACTAAACCCGTGACCCCTCATGAAGGGAGGGGTAAGGGTCAGTGTAAAGTTTTAGGGCAGTTTTCCTGGCGCCAGCATATCTCTGGCAAACACCCAGGGCAGCTCCTGGTCAAAGAAGACCACTGATTTAACTCAGGGCAGCACCATAAAATTCAGACCCCTGACTCAGGAATCCCACCAGGCCCAGGGCTGCAAAAGATAACAAGTCCCTGGTACAAAGGCCTTACACTGAAATGCTTCCCACAGTCCAGGAGATCAAACTGATTGTTGTGGGAAGTTGCCAGGATGAAGGGGGTGAGGGGAAGACTTACTCTTTTGTTTCCTAATTAGTGGGATAGAACAGATAGATGACAGTGGATTCTCAGGGAACCATGGCAGAAAACCCAGTTTTTCAGGAAGATCTTAATTTCAGCCTCACACTTGAGAGTTTAAGAACTTTTGAAACATCCAAGTTAGAGTTGAATAGGCAGATGGAAACATGGATCTGAAGCTTAGACATGAGGTCTCACCCAGAGGTACGAATTTGAGAGTCAGGTGATGTGGATTGAACTCCTGCATGTGGGAAAAAGTGTAGATTGAGACGTGATCAAAGTTTAGAGAGAAGGTCAAGACACTATTGTTTCATGAAAGCCAGAGGATGAGTGTGTCAAAGAAAAGCGTGATCAATGCTGCTAACAGGTCAGGTAGAATGTGTCTGTTGGACACAAGGGTGGCAATAGATAATGTTACCCGGAAATACTCTAACATATTTATGTACTTTCAACTCATTCTTCCTATTTTCCAGATAAGAAAACTGAGCTGAGAGAGCTTATGTAAATTGTCCAAAAGTCACACAGCAAGTAATTTGAATGAAAGGAATTTGATCCAGATCCCGTCTCTACAATCATTACTGCACAGTGCACCCTCCTTGTTACACAGAGGTCACTGTGAACTTTGTTGAAAGCTATTTAGGTTGGGTGAATTGAAAGAAAGCTAGACTGTAGCTTTCCTCGTCTTCAGTCTTCAAGTTTTTACTACAGTCTCCTCTCCCTTGCCTTGAGCTTGAGGTCCACCCAGGTCTTCTAAATCAATTGTGATGGTTTGATTTTCTTTCCCCCTTTAGGTAGGAAACAGCGAGGATGGTTTTGACCCTTGCTGCTGTGTGGAAAGGTTTTATGGTTTCTTGAATCCTGACAAGGAATGGGGACTTTGTAAGGAGATTTCAGGATCCCAGAGGTCTAATGAGTTCTGTTTTAAGCTGATGCTCCTTCTGGCATAATCATAAATAGCTCTTTCATTCTCCAGAGTGTCTGTGTTAGGATGGATAATTGTATAGTCTCCTGAGATGGTCATTTTTACATGTCAACTTGGCTAAAGCACAGTCCCAAGTTATTCAGTCAGACTCTGAGCTAGGTGTTGTATAAAGGCATTTTTAGAGATGACTCAAGTTTATCATCCGTCTATTGTAAGTAAAGAAGATGGTCCCAGATAACCTGGCTGGATTTGAATCAGTTGAAAGACTTTTAAAAGCTAAACTCTGATTTCTCTGGGGAGATGCTCTGCCTGTGGGCACAGGACCAGCCCCTGCCGAGTCCCAGCCTGTCTCTCCTGAGGGTCTGTGCTGTGGGGAGTCCTGAACCTCTGTGAAGTGCTGGGGTTCAGAACACCCTGATGTGCACAGCAACCTTGCACTGGAGAGAACTGTCTTACCTAAGCAGCCAGTAACAATTCACTTGGAAATTCTGGGGCTTTTGAGAAGGAGGATTATAAAAGGAGAGTGGCAAGAGAGAGAAGGTTTCCGGCAGAGGGTTGGTGACCTGGAGAGCCTCAGGCCTGAGGATGGGTAGGAGGGAAGGGAAGAAAGGAAAGCACTCAGTGAAGCAGAAAATTTACCCTGCAGGAGTCCTCAAACAAGCAGGTTGGATAGAGAAGTGGTTGACATCTTGAAGCAGGACACTGAAGCAAATAATTCTGGAGGTGAAGCAGTTTTCATTGATGACAAAGTCCAGGTGTGACCCTGGGTCACAGGGGTGAGCATGAAAGGCCACGAGGGCTCAGCCAAGGACTAGATGTCTGATCTTCACAGAGATGTGGACGGAGTGAAAGACAAGCCCACAGCAGTGAGAAGTAGATGAAAGGATTGAGCTTTTTCTGGGAACTCTCAGAGAGTGGCTCTGATAGAAGACTAGCGGAAGGGGGTCGTCTCTGCACTGCACAGTCAACAGGGCTTGTGGGCCTGGGGAAAACCAAGGCAAAACTTCTCTCCCTCATTTTTAGCCAGGGGAGGCATGTGTTACCATTTCTAGGGCCCTTCTTCTGGCATCTCAAAGCACGACAAAGTGTCATATGACATGTATGTTGTCATGTATGTGTGCTATATGACATGCTTCTCCCTCATAGATCCTTATGACATGATACAAGGAAGACTTGTCTCATCCATTGCAGTCAAGGAATTTAAGCATCATTTAGTGGAAATAGCCATTAGGTTTTATGTGCATGCATAGGTAGGCTTAGGCTAATACTCCTCAGGGTTTGCTTACAAGGAAAAGTCAGATAGGAATCTGAGGTAGAAATACTCAATGCTTGCTCACATCTCCAGTGATTCTACTCTGATTTCTGTCCTCCCACCTACAGTGCAAGTGAATCTACTGCCTTCTTCAGAATTGTTCTTTTCTGAAATACAGAGGGGCACAGAACCATTGGTCACAGAGTGACTGGTGTGTGTAGACATGGAGACACTATGGACAGGAATGGGTATGGTAAACAAAAATTCAAAACAGAGTGCTGGGGATTTAGCTCAGTGGTTCCAGTGCCTGCCTTGCAAGTGTGAGGACATGGGTTTGATTCCCAGTAACAACATGCAACAATGCTGGGTGTGGAGACTCATGCACACCAGCAATCAGAACCACATACCACAGTGCTGGGTGTGGTGGCTCACACCTGTAATCCCAGAATTTGGGAGGCAGAGGTAGGAGGATTGCTGTGAGATCAAGGCTGAGCTCAGTGCCAGCCTTAACTACAAAAGTGAGACCCTATCTCAGGAAAAAAGAATTCAAGACAGAGAAATGTTAAAACTCTACCAAGTGCCAGACATAGTGGTACACACCTGTAATCCTAACACTTTGGAGGCTGAGGCAGGAGGATCGCTGTGAGTTTGAGGCCAGCCTGGGCACATAATGAGTATGAGGCCAGACTGAGCTACATAGCAAGACCCTGTCTCAAAAAAATAAAAAACAATAACAACAACAGCAACAACAACAACAACAACAACAACAACAACAACAACAACTCCCCTGCCAAATCTCTACCAAGTAAGGAGGTTGTTCCAACTCTATAGTACTGGAAAGCTCTTTGAAGACGAAGCAACATATAATTATGCCTTTCTCCTCATCTATTCTGATAGCCCATACTGTGAAATTCATGTTCAACTAGATGGCCACTATCCCCTGAGATCACTAGCCTTTTATAGGAATTCTCTGAGGCACGATTAGGTAGTGTGCTTAATAAGCTCACTGTACAGTCTAAATATAATTGTGATGAAGTTTGCTTTGTGGCCATTTAGAGCATTAAGAGTGTCACTTCACTTTTTAGCTAAGGAGCTGGGGGGAGGGAAGGCTGATGGTTAAAATGAGATCATGTGGGACAGTTAGGTCTAAAGCTACGTGTTGTCTAATGAAAATGGAATTTAAGATGTAAACCACAAGGCTTTGCATGGTTTAGTTGTTACAGGTATGCATCACCAGGTGCAGCATGGCTTTTACCTTTCTGGTGGTGCATTGTGGTTTCTCTCCTCCAGACTTGACCTGGCCCCTCCTGCTCCTCCTGCTCATATCACATCATCTCACCATCATCACATCATCGCCAGTCTAAGTACTATAGGACAAGATGCCGACAGAAAGTGAAATTGTATTTTCCAGAATGAAGTAACTGGCAGAGGGGAGGACAGAACTTGAGCTGCCTGATTCCAGGATGCACAAGCACACTCCTGTCCACTCTGCTCAGGTTCCTGCCTCCCTGTACTATTTCACTGTGAATTTATAGAACCCACCTTTACTGGGCGTGGTGCTGGAGTGAGTTATGAGCATGCTGGAGGTGAGGTAAGAGAGCTCACCCATTCCTTTTGTCTACACTCATTACACTCTGAGGAATTAGGATGGGTAGGATTGTACCCTTGCTGGAGGGATGCTGGGGTGGGTGATGGTCATTGAAGGAGACAGTGATAGGAAAGAGTGTTACGGGGCTCACCAGCTGAAGAGCTGCATCAGTATTTTGTGAGAAAGGTGACCTAGAGTTTTAGTATGCTTTATGCTTTTCCATTGTGTTGCCCTAGGCATTAATATAGAGTTTTTGGTTATTCCATCCCAGAGCCCAGGAGAAAGAATAACTCCTAAACACCTAGGTTAGTTATGAGGGTGAAAAAACATTGATTATGGCCAGAATGCCCTGAGGGAATGTTTGATTCCATATATGGCACCTGACTGTTCCAACACACTCCCCGAAGGGTCATGTTGAGGCTTGGATTTTTTTTCAGTACTTGGAATGGGACCGAAGACCTTCACACTAAACAACATCCCCAACTTTTAAAAAATGTTTTATTTTGAGACAAGGTCTTGCTTAGTTGCTGAGTTACCCTGGTTGGGCTAGATATGTAGTCTTCCTGCTTCCAAAGTGCCCGGGTTACAGGTATGCATCACCAGGTGCAGCATGGCTTTTACCTTTCTGGTGGTGCGTTGTGGTTTCTCTCCTCCAGACTTGACCTGGCCCCTCCTGCTCCTTGACAAGTTGCTTTTTCAGAAGAGTGATGGGGACTCCAGAGGTGCAAGGGTGGATTCTATGATTAACCAAGTTGCAGTGGTGCCCACCAAGCACAAAGCTCTCCATCACTAGGGGCCACCAGAGGGACTTGTTGCCAAAAGAGATATAAAAATATAATTATTTTCTTATGCAGCTTCATGACACCCCCAAAATAAAATAGAAAAATAGTTGCCCACTCTCCTGCTATTCCAGAAAATCAAACCATGTTCGTTTTTCACTTTCTTATGTCACTATATTTAAAGATAAAGTATAGTTATAGGGTTTCCTTGTGTTAGGTGCTTGTGTGTTTTTTCTATAATGGAAAATACCACTTTTTTCTTTTAGAAATAATCCTCCTCTCATTTATTTCTGACCTCCACATTAATTAAATGTACAACCAAATGTGATTTAGTTGTATACGTTTGTAAGGTAATAGAAACAAACTCATGTTTTAGGAAGAAATTCTTTGTCGCCTTATTGTAGCTTTTATTCATTTTTCATATTTTTGCAAAGCCTTCATATTTATTTTACATGACTTTTTTTTTTTCCAGTATCAGAGATTGAGCCCAGGACTTTGCACTTGTAAGTCAGGCATAGTGCCACTGGGTTACATCTCCAGCCCATCTATTTTGCAAGGACCCTTAACTAGATGGAAATGCTGTCCCCTAGAGAACATGTGGGGGCATCCTGGGTTGCCATGGTGATAGGATGCTGCCCCCAGCCTCTAGTGTGTGTGCAGTCACACCACGGAGGAGTGAGTGCCACGCCCCCGCCGAATAAGGCGTGACAAAATAGGGACTGGGGTCCCGGGCGAAAGACCCCTGTGCTTGAGGCTTGAGGCTCCCCAGGCCTAGAGCCTGAGTTGAGTATGCTTCGCCAGTTAGCCCAACAGTATGTAAAAACAAGCCGCTTTCTCCCTTCTAAACTATTCTGTTTTTCCCTGTGAACTGTTCTGTGCTTTCTCACCAAAAATAACATAAACAGAAAACACCTTATTAGACATAATAGTTTCAACTAAAATAAAAACAACATGGCCACTTGACAAAAATACATCAACAAGTACAAAAAAATAAATTAATGTTCACATAAAATCTATAGAAACAAGATTAAAGAAATAACAAAGATCCATTTCCTTAGAAAAGTTGTGTACAAAACACACTGATCTACAAAGATTTTTGTGGTCATGGGAAAATCATCACTGTCTCATACGACCTTACACAATGTCAAAATGATTGATCACTGCTCTGTTTCTGTTCTTGTTTTTTCCTTAAACTTTTGTTAACCTGTAACAATCACCCTTATTTTACAAAGCAAAAAAATCATGTATAAAAAAGAACACAAAAGGCTTAGTAAATTTACAACAACATTACAACCTCTCTTGTGTTTATGTGTTGTCTGTCCATTCCGACTCCGTTCATTCCTGTCTTCGGCGATCCCAGGCCCTACACTGCGAACAGTCGCCGACAAGTGAGTGTTTAAATTAAAAAACAATATTATGGTAAATGATGGATTGTCATTAATCTCCCTCGAAATTTCCCCCCTTCCTTGAACTTACTTGTTCCATTGTTTGTGCCATTTCCTGAAGCAGCTCTGGAAATCCTCTTTTGTGAGTATCTTTACTTGTACTGTCATGGCTGCCTCAATGTCCTACATCTATTCACAATGTTTTTGTGCTCATTTCGATTTTGAAGAAGAGCTAGGAACTGCACTGTGTCAGATCCAGTGAATAGGTAGGGTGAAGGCACACCACAAAGTTATTTACAGAAATAGTCACAAATATTTGGAATGGATTCAGGACGTCAAGGTGGTCACAGTAACACCACAACTAAAGATATCCACAAAAGAGAACTTTCAGAATTTCTTTATAAAGTGGCAAGAATTGTGGGATAAGCGAAAGCAAGGAGGAGTTTTTTTGTTTTTGTTTTTGTTTTTTTTAGGTTTTTTGAGACAGTGTCTCACTTTGTGGTTCAGGCTGGCCCTGAGCTCACCCTCCAACTCACATCACAGCAATCCTCTTGCCTCTGCCTCCCGAGTGCTGGGATTACAGGCATGAGCCACCACACTCAGCACTGTGGTATGTGGTATGTGGTATGTGGTACTGGTTGCTGCTGGGCGTGAGTCTTCACGCCCAGTATGGTATGTGGTTACCGGGGATCGAACCTGGGTCCTTGCACTTGCAGTACAGGCACCAGAACCACTGAGCTAACTCCCCAGCCCAAGGAGGAGTATTTTAAGGGAGATTGATGGCAATGTGTCTTTTACTGTAAGAAAATTCTTTTTAAAACAAATTTTAAAATCTGTTTTATAGGTACATTTTAGATGTATACAATGATCACATTCATATAGGGAATTTGTACCTGTACCTGATATATCTTGATTCCTTCCCCCTATTCCTCTCCCTTACCTTTAACCTCTCTTCCCTTCCTTATTTACAAAAGTTTTGTTTTCGTTTTTTCCACAGTAGTTGCAGCAGTCTGCTGTAATAAATCCTTTAATGTAACTATTCATTGTATCTCGTGATCTTACCCCGTGTAATGAGTAGGTGATGTCCACCATAAAAATGATCATGCCCAAAATGTCAGTAGTGCTGAGGTAAAGAAACTTCTGATATTAGATATGGACTTCACAAGTTTATGAATCGATGCCTATTTTATGCATGCTCTCTTTGTTTACTGTGATGAACCCTAGCTGTTGCCTGGTGTTGTGGTGAGAATTTTATGCGTTGAGCATTGCCCTGCTTTGGGCTCACAGTGGGTTATGCAGAGGTGTCGCCAGACTTCACCTGGCTCCTCTGTGGTGGGCGTCATTCTCAGACTGGGTGCTCGGCTTTCTCACATAGCTCAGGCTGCGTGTGGAGCTACCCTTCCTGGAGTCCAGACAAATTGTCTCCCTGGCACTGGGAAACTGAGAGGAGAGGCAATAGCTTGAAGGCAAGATTTGGGAGCATCAGGACTCAAGGATTTGGAAAGAGGAACGGATTGGTGTTGATTCTGAAGGCGTTCTCTTGTGGTGGGAGGTAGCATGTAGAGGATATCTGACCCCAGCCTCACCCAGCTAGCTCTGCCGCTCCTCCCTCCTTCTTATCACCTTTTCTGTGTAACTTTCCTCTCGAGTCTTCAGTGCAGTCTTGCATGCTGTTTATTTTCCTGATTTATATAATTTATTTCTGATTTGTGTCTCTTTTGGACAGTGCTGTTCCTCTCCACACAGAGTAGTCCTTGGCCCATAGAAAGTACTTTGTCCCTATTTGCTGAAAAAAAGAATAAACAAGTCACAAGAAGCTGAACTGTTTTTCTTTCAGAAGAGCCTTGTGGCACCACTACTCTGCAATCTCATTCCCTTTTCACCCTCAGGGGTAGGGTCCGGGGGGAGGGGCGCCGGGGCCCCAGGCAACTACGCTCTTCGCTACTTGGAGGTCAAGGACAGAGGTCATGGGGGTGTGGACAGGAAGAGCAGCGGTCGGCAGCAGGGCTCTTCACCCCTGCACTGGAGCTGTGCCTAGTGCCAAAGGGGCTGCGCTGGAGCTGCTTTGTCATGACTTCCTGGATGTCAAACCAAGCATCTGTGACCTCATCATGTGGAGGATGCTCCTTTTGAGGGCTTATGTTTGGTCTGAGGTTTCTGAAATTGTGTGTAATCCGGGTTCATTAACAAGAGAGACCTCAGACAACCTCAGAGCACATATAGCGGCATCTATATTAACCTGTCACCACCACTGGTACCCTAGAGTGGTGGGAAGGGGTGACAGAAGCCATCTGGAATGGTGCAGGTGATGCTGAGAGCCCTGCTTTGAGCCCCCACAGCCCTGTTGCCGGCAGCTTCGCTGTCATGATGTCTTACGTCACTCAAGGCAGGTGAGCCAAAGTCATGGCTTGCCGGCTTGCCTGTGTAGCTGCAGCTCTTACAGGTGGTCCTGGCTGCTACCTGGGTTCTTGAAGAGCGGGTGACTGGGCAATCATCTGCATTTGGCAAGGCAAACCCAAACAACTCTGAAAGGCACTGCTGCGCCGACCTCAGCAACTTTATTCATTAGGCACTTAATCTTGAGGCTGTCAGCCCAGGCCACAAGGGCAGACTCAGGCAGAGAAAACAGGTTTGCAACAATTCAATCTTGTTCCCCAAGTATTGTGAAGCTCAGCTATGTACAAAGCACTTCAGGTAGCTACAGAGGAGGAGGAGAAAAGGACAGTTCCTCCCACAAAAGGTTTAGCTCCTGGATGGGCCAAGGGCCACAAGACGGAAAACAAGGAGCAGCTGGAGCTCAGAGTGTGATAAGAAAAGCTCCATGTGGAAAGGCATGCATCAGGAGGAGGAATCCTGAAACCTGTGTAGGATTTCTTCTCTTTACTTTCTTCTTTGATCCCTTCAGCCTTCTTTATGATAGACAGGACAACCATCCTTTTCCCTCACAGATGTTAACATCTGTCCCCAGAACTTTTGACTATGTGTTTTCAGATGGCAACAGAAGTTTTGTAGTTGTGATTAACTGAGAGAGAGAGAGAGAGAGAGAGAAAGAGAGAGAGAGAGAGATTATCCTGGGCTATCCAAGGAGACCCTACATGTAATGTCAAGGCTGGAGGCTGGAGGTGGACTTGAAGATGCTGTACTGCTAGCTTGAAGCAGCAGGGTGAGCTTTAAGCCAAGAGCTCTGGGCATCCTCTAGAAGCAGGAAAAGGCAAGAGATGTTTTCTCTTGTGCCTCTAGGCAGAGCCCAGCTTTTCAGATTCATTCTTGATGTCTCATCTAAGTTTGTGATGATTTGCTACCAAAGCAGTGGGAAACTAATTCATTTATTTTTCTCTCTTTCATCCATTTCTACTTCCTCTCTTCTCTCATTTTACTCTTTTTCTTCCTCCTTCTTTCTCTCTCCTCTTCATTCCTTCTCTTTGAGTAATAGACTACACATATTTATCTGTTTCTAAAAGCCATATAAATGGGCTTGTTTTTATTAAGATAGTATAATAAAGCATCATTCTGTACCTTGGGCAAGACTATTTTGGCAGGGTACTTGGTGAAGGAGATTATTCCAGGTACACTTATGAGAAGAAACTCATTGGTAGAAGAGTGTGTAGGAGAAATGGAGGGGAACAGAGGGACAGAAAGTGAGAGGGAGGGAGAGAAAAAGAGAAGCAGGCAAACATAGAGCGAAAATGAAATGTGAATATTAGGAAAAGACTATAGACGGCCTTGGCTGGCAGGAGTGAAAGGGCTTACCTGAATAGTTCTGACCAAGGATTAAAGAGTTAGAAGAAATGATCTGCACCCTCTAGAAGCCCACTGAGGTAGCAGAATAAGGTTAGACTGATGAGGAGTGAAAGTCAGGCAAACACACAGAGGTGGCTTGAGCTAAGGGGGTGGCCCTGGGATGAGAAAGTAATTATAGCTGTTGAGATAATGTAAGAGTACAATTGTTTGAACTGTTGATTAGAATTTGTGAAAAAAAGCCAATGTTGAGGCTTGGAGGGCCTAGCACTTGGAGGAATGGAGGCACAGGAATCTCTGGTGTCATTCTTGACTTCTTTTGGTCACTGCCAACACACAACCAACCAAGATCATACCGAAGGGTTCTGCTAATGGGCTTTTGGAATGCCTCATAGTTACCCCTTCATGCTTCTTCTCTAGGACTAAGTTGAGGTGTCTTGTCTTCCCAAAGCACTACCAGACTCCCTCCTTCCCAGGCTCAGCTGGGTCCCCCTTTTAAGTACTTTTAAAAATACACAGACATTGTGTCTTGTCGCTGTCTCTGTATTTCTACATCATTCTACAATTGGTTGATTGTGTGTGTATCTCTTCCACTAGATCATGAAGGTCTTGGAAGCGAGGTCTGAGTCTTATCCTTGTATTTTCAGTGCTTTGGCCATTGCCCTACATTTGGCCCACAACAATTTATTTTGAAGAAAAGCAGGGTGCCATTCTGAATGCGTTTGGTAGCCCGCTGAGGTGAGAGTGCCCGCAAGGAGCTGGGAACTTGGGTCTGCGGCTCTGGCCAGAGAGCAGAAGTGAAGAGACAGGTGGTGAATCTATTGAAAAGAGAAGGAATGGGTCTGGCCGCTAGAAGAGGCCACTCAGATTTAGGGAGTGAAGGAGAGAGAGCAATGGAAGACACCAAGAAGGAGTAGTAGAGGGGTGATGGGTCACTCAGGTTCATGACACAGCAGGAAATCAAGAGTTCTCAAGGAAGACTAAATGGCCACATCCTCCTTGAGAACAAAAGCTGAGGTGCAAGGAAGGCCTTTCCTGTGGTTGTGGGAGGCCACTCCTGGGAGACCAGGGAGGCAGCCAGAGGATAAGGAACAAGAGGGGACTGACTGGGAGGCAGTGGAAGGCTCTGCACCTCGTCCAACATGCTCAGAAAGGAAGGAAAACAAGGACTTTATAAATGGGACTTGAGCAAGTAGCAGGGCTTTATAATCTGACTGTAGGCTGAGTTGGTCAGGAGTTGGCTGAAGCTGGGAAATTGAAAATAAAATCAAGTGAGAGGCTGAGTACACAAAAGAGAGGGAAGGGGCAGCCTTTGCAAGAAAGCATAGTTCCATAGAAGTAGAGGAAGAAAGAAAAAAAAAAGATTTTCAGGAGAAAGGAGCCAAACAGTATGAAGTATGCAGTAAAACCATTTCGAGGAAGCCAGATGCAGGAATGGGCAAAAGAGAAGTGTCAGCCACTTTGGGGACCTAATGAGGGAACAACAGGTACAGGGCCCCCCCGGAATGTTGATGGGGTAGATAAGGAGCCTTGCTTTTCCAGATGTGCTGAAAAGTAGAGGAGCTGGCACAGAGGCAGCAGGCAGTCTGAGGATTGGCTGAGAGGCTGGAGGACGATGAGGGAGGGGAAATGAGAGAGGGGGTGTTGTGTGATTGCTGAGCATAGATTCTGGGCTGGGCTGAAGTTGCAATAAGGAACAGAGATGGTGAAAGAACAGATAATTGTGTCAGCTGGAGCCCTGGAGGAGTCATGGTACAGGTCCACACGGGGCAGGACACATCTGTAGTACTGTGTTCCACCCAGCTTTACAGAACAGCGTCCACCTGTACCGGTGCCACCTCATGCCTCCTAGTTTGTTTGGAATGAATATGAATGCCTCTTTTAAAATACACAGACATAGTGTCTTGTGGCTGTACCTTTTATTCTGCTTATTGATTCTTTGCATTTTGTGGATGAACATTATTTGATTTAGAGGTGGATTGTGCAATTACTCTACATGTTATCTGGACAACACCAAAGAAGCAGAAGTGGTTTTATTTATAAAGTCTGAATTCTGTGGATGCCGCCACCCATGTGAGCCTAGATGTGGAGAAGATAGTGGCCACAAGAGAAAAAATATCTATGGGCTCCATTTTTCTAAAAGATCTTCATTCCCCTAACCCCTGATGGAATTTGAAGGTTTATGAGGGCAGATGCTCCCAGCAATGGTCAGCACTGTAGTCTGGGCAGGAGGAAGAAGATGGCCTTTGTCCATTGGTTACAGCCTGTAGAGGATCTGGGGATCTGGGAGTAGGACATGTGGGAGTCCTTCAGGATCCCACAAAAGCCCACCCCCCAAATACCGGTGGGTTGACTGATTGGCCAGTGTGGGTCTGCAAACCCTGTAACATGGTGTTGCCCCTACAGAGCAGCTGGGTCAGTGGCTTAGGACCATGGGCGCTGTCCATGGTGCTGCCATCTGGAATGACAACTGCTTGTGAGAGCCAAGATGCAGCCAGGGGAAGCTCCACGACATTCTCACTGCCCCAGGGCTCTTCAGTTCTCTGCCTTGCTCTGAGTTCCTCTTATTCTAATTTTTATTTTTATACTTCCCCCGATCTTTGTTAAGCAGAAGTGGTCTTATTTATAACGTCTGAATTCTTTCTGGGCAGGTAAGTCATGCTATCTAGAGCCAGGTCCTTACTTGTGGAAGCTTTTTCTTGGCAGCCTTTTCTAGAATGTAGGAGGAGGATCTTCTCAGTGGCCTGACAGTCTTTTCCCCTTGGGCTCAGCACACTGCTCTCTTTATGGGGCCGCCCTTTTTACCTCTCCCTAATCTGTCCTTACCCTGGTGCTGCTGTTTATACAACTGATTCTTCACTTAAGTACAGGGTCTTGTGGAATTGGAAACACAGCTCTAGTTTAAAAATAAACTTCTCTCCTAGAGTTGATTCCAATAAAGCTTCTACCTTTTATTCTGCTTATTGATTCTTTGCATTTCGTGGAAGGAGACTGATTTAGAGGTGGATGGTGCAATTACTTTACATGTTATCTGGACAGCACTGAACAAGCAGAAGTGGTTTTATTTATAAAGTCTGAATTATGTGGATGCCGCCATCCATGTGGGCCTAGACGTGGAAAAGACAGTGGCTAAGGATTGTGGGAGATTCTCCAACCCTACAACACCATAAGCCAAGGACTCTGTGCAGGACAGAGTTTGGAGAATGGCACTTGTCCTTGTGCTGCAGAACAAGGGCTTGTCTTTTCTTCAGCCTCAGCTTGATCCATTTGTCACTGGATTTTTTCCCTTATACCTGGCACTGAGAGGCCACGTCATCAATTGTGTGGATTCTCGGTGTGCTCTGTTGTGGCACGAAACACAAATACCATTTTCTTTCAGTTCTGGCTTTCACAGGGCCTGCCTGAACACATTTGTGTTGTCTCCAAACCTGCCACTTTACAACAAATGAAAAGATCCCTGAATGACAAACACAGAGCACATAGTGGGAGGGCCATTTGCAGGAAAATGGTTGCAAGGAGAATCGGTACTTTATGAATATTCACTGAAGTGTAAACCTGCACATTGCTCATACGCTTTTCTGCATTCTAATTTGCCCATGAATGCAAATGAGCCCTGTTTAAAATAGAGAGGGGGAGAGTGGGCTCTTCGCAGAACACCTAATTGAAAGATGTTTGTACATCATGTTTGATATTTAGTAAACAGAGAGACAAATCCAATCGTTTTCTAAATGAGACCTCAGAAACAATAAAAAATAATGATCACAAAAACCTGGAGAGCAGGAATGTGCAGAACTAACTGCTTTCCTAAAAAGGGGGACATAATTACTCTGTCTCAGGGCGCAATTAGCGTCCTAATTATATGAAGGTGTGTTTTGCTTATCTCTCACTAAGCCCTTTGTTAAGATTTAGCTGACTCTGGAAGACAGAGGTTGGGTCCTGAAGTAGGGTAGGCAATGGACGGTCTTGTGGGACAGGGTGGGTAGACAGCACTTTGGGAAGTACCTTCATCTTTCTTTTAGACTGACAGATGGTTTCAGTCTGGGTTGGACTGCCTGCTGCTGCTTTCAATGCAAGAGTGTTACCTTTTTGGATTCATGAAAGCCACTCAATCAAAGATAAAAAGGCAGGCCAGTGTGGGGAATCAATAAAACCCCTACTTTCATCTGGAGTGTCTAATAGTAATTCTTCTCGTGTCGCTGCCTGGTTAAACAGTCATACTCCCGGTAAAAGCCCTCAAAGACATAATAGATTCATGTGGCTTTGCTCTATTGTATTGCATTTGGCCTGGAAAGGGGGAAAAAGGGTCCTGTTTTTCTAAAACAAACCAGACACTGAAGTATTGTGAACCAAAATGTATTCACCCATTGTGGATTGTCTCATTAGAGCAGAGAGGGTTTTCTTTGCATACCACTCATGAAACCATCTCCAGGCATCTAATATATTCATCAAAGACCCTCCTTTGGCATGTTTTCTACCAATCCTGAGTCCCTCTTCCTACATTTAAATGGATTTTTTGTGATGGTGGTTGGTTGTTGTGCTTGAGAACATTATAAAAATAAATGCTTTTTATTTTAAACCAACTGCATACATGGAGTTCTGCTCCCAGGAAGCTGATAGCAAATGTCACCCATCTCAGGGCTGAACTGGGGAGCACAAATGGCTTCGTTACGGCAGAGTCTCAGGCAGGCCTTTGGCACTGGCGTCCTGTGAAGTGAGTGTGTTTTGGGTTGTGAGGCAGATCTTCCATAAAGCCCGTGAACGGCTCGTGGCCGGATTTTCATGGGGCGCCCTCGCTCTCCCCCACACACTTGTGGTCTCTTGAACAGTGTGAAACCCGTGGCGTGTATGATGATGAATCATTATGTGGCCGGGGCTTTTGCTTCCAACCTTTTCTCTTCTCGCCTTCTAAAGAAAAATGAAGTGTATGTAGCGAGTCGAGCAGCATTAAATGGAATTGGCTCGGTCACCACCCACAGTGACATCCAGGGATTTCTGCGTGAATGAGAATCACAGAGCACGGTGTTTTTCCATCGGGCTAAGAAAGAAGGACTAGGACAAGCTGCACTCTGTGGGCCGCCTTGAGCAGGCCTTTGATCAGGAGCGTCTTTGTCAAGGCTTCTGCCGACGCTCCACTCCCACGTTCCTCCAGACCAGCGCCGCTTCCCACCCTCTGCTCCCTTGGGACATTTGTCTGCTGCTCTCAGGTCATGTCAGAGCCCTTTCTACCATGTCATGGGTGACTGCAGAAGGCAGCAAAATGGAGTGTCATCCCTCCGGCTGACCCCTCACACCCCTCCCCAGGAAAACTTCAGCAGATGTAGACAAGATTTTAATAGCAACATAAAGAGAAATGCGTGATAATCTCATTAGGGGAGCCTTAATGGCCCATTGGAGGATCATACAGAGGACAATACATCAACATCTCGTTTGTCATGGTGTCCTTAACTATGGGACGTCCGCCCCGTTTGCCCCTCCTCATGATCATCTATTCATCACCACTTGACCTGGCTCCTGATAATACTTCTCCTTTACCGGCCTCGGTCCCCTCTGAGGCCCTCTACAATTGCTGACATCATTCTAAGTGCAGCCACATCAGAGCCCATAAGTGACAATCAGTTAGTGGGCCACCCCACGAAGGGCCCTGTTATGGCACATTAAGGCTCTTTCTTGTCTCATCCCGCAGTCCTCGGTCCCATTTCAGCCGGAGCGCAGCATCTGCGGGAGGTCAAGGGAGTGGGAGGCCCGGGATCTCCAGCCATCTGCCAAGGCAAAGTGAAGTCAAGCGGGAGGAGGGAAGAGGAAGAATCTAACTATCCTGCATACCTTCTTCTAGTTATTTATTGCGGGTGAGGGCAAGAGAGTCACTGTTAATGGCATCAGCCCATTGTCTTTCTTCTGTGCCTCTGAGGGCAATGGACATAATTAAAGTCAAAGTCGAAGCCGAGTTCGTTTTTCCCCTTGGAGGCTTAAATGGCCCGGAGCCATTTCCCATTCCTTCCTTCCCACTACAGCCAGTCCTCCCAGGCTGTTGAAAAATTCAACATTCCTATAAACTACAGTGCTTTGTAAAGGTCATGCAGTTAATCTGAGCCCGGGGTCCGGAGCGGCGCTCGCCGTAGCAGCGGCAGCGGTTGTCCGGCCCGTGACGCGGGGTCGGCCTGTGGAGCTGCGAGAGGGCCACGAGACCGGCATGCGGAGCTCTTTAAATATTGCCGAGCGTTTCCTGGATCAGCATGATATTTAAAGATTTTTGTTCCACCTGCCTGCAAAATATAGAGTCCAGCCAAGAGGCAAGAAAATGAATATGGATTTCTTGCCCTTTCAGTGTATTCACTCTAGAAAATAGCCTTTTTGGTTTTTTTTTTTTTTTGCTTTTTTGCCGACTCGAGGACTGCAGGCTTCAGGCAGCCATGATTACAATCATGCATCATGAATGAAATGTGCCATTTGGAGAAAATCAGCCGCTCTTTCCATCTCAAAACCCCACACAAATCAATAGTGCTAGTCGAGTTTCAGGGCAGAGTTGGATGCTGCGCTTGGACTGAAGCACTTTCTCATCACACTGCTAAAACTCGGAGCAGCAGCCAGGGGTAAGCTCTGTGCCTGAGGTACCAACAAGAGGATTATCACCCTCCAAAAGCAGTGTCTTTCCCGTACCAGATGAGGAAGGGAGGCTAATGCCACATTGGATGGCCTTGCAGCACATGCTTCCTGACGTGAGTTCTGCATGAACTAGCTTTTTATGAGTTTCTTTATTCATAAAACACATGTGAAGTACATCTTGTATGCCAGGCACTGCATCAAACCCTGGGAATAGGAGAGTGTTCAATATGCAGAGAAACCTTTGTTCTTGTGGCTTTTAGAGGTGAATGCGGGTCACAGTTTGCATAAAGCATGTGTTGAAGATTTGATATCTGGTGGTAGCGGAACTGTTAGGAGATGGGGCCCACTGAGAGAAGTAGGTCACTGGGGGTGTGTCCTTGAAGGATATAGCTTGCTTCCTGCTGTCCTCTCTGCACTCTCCCTCCTTGCTCCAGCACAGGCTCCACCCCGTGGTGTTCTGCCTCCTATGGCTCAGTAGCAGCAGAGCCAAGAGAGCAAGCAGTAGAACTTCTGAAACTGGGGACCAAGATAAATCCTTTCTTCTTTAGACTGGTTTTCTCAAGTATTTTGTTACAACAACTGAAAGCTGACTAATACGATGAGGGAAGTAGAAAAATTACCAGTCAATTATAATTCAGCATGATAAATCTTAGAGCTTCCCCCATTTCAGGGCAGTCAAATGATCAAACACTGCCATTTGTCCTTGTTCTTTGTGCTAGAGCAGCTCTTGGTTCCCCTGTCCTCAAGGTCACCACAACCTACGTGCAGTTGTATGACTCACGCCGATAAAATGGTACCATATCAATGAGGTGCCAGATTAGTATGGACTTGGAGAAACTCTTGGCCATCTGGAGAGTTCCTCTGGAGATAGAGAAGGGAGAGATGGCTCAATGTTGATCCATGTCAGACACAGTTTCTTCTGCACCATTTTAACCTCTCCCCTGGCTCAAATTACTTCTATATGGAAAGATGCTTGAAGCCTTGTCTCCAGCCCAGATATCTCCCAGGAGCTTTTGTCTTGGCTAATTTCTACTCGCCTTACATCTTAACAGATGTCAGCAGCATTTGCTTCAAGAGCGTTCTTCAGCATTGGACCAAATCAGATCTCTTATCACACATGGCTGTGACGCTATGTCCTTACCCAACACTCACCACAAGTCTCAGCAATACTTGTTAATCAATTTTCTCCATCACAAGCCTGCAAGGTCCTCAAGGGAGGAAACGTGCCTTCCCAATGCACTGTTATTTCTCAGAGGTCATTACAATGCTTGGCATTTGATTCAAGTTTGGGAATTCATAACATAAATGAGTAATTCTTGGAGGCATGTCCAACCTTTTGACTTTCCCGGGCTGCACCGAGTGAATAGGAATTGTGATAGCTGCATATAAAATACTGAATATAGTTAATATATATAAGTAACAAAGGTCTCCATTTTTTATACATGGTATTATAGCATTTTAAAAGGTTGGTAAGCGTAGGATGGACAGGACGCTGAGACATACCTTTCTTCAAGGCATGCGCCCAGATCCTTTGACCCTGTTGGGTGGTCCATTTCAGAGAGAGATGAAACTGAATTGGCCAACAAAGGGTGGTATCCTGGAATTTCCTGAGAACCAGAGGTCGAGGGAAAGCTACGTTGCTGTTTATTATTTTGGAGATGAAACCCCAGCACAGAATAAATGAAGGGGGAAAAAAGAGACAGAAAAAGATTAGAAGCAAACTCAAGGTGATATGTCACAGAGCTAGCCAGTGCTTGCTAGTGGTGTGTGTGGGTACACAAATGCACACACTACTACATCACTACCATCACCAATATCAACAACTGCCAACAAAAAGTAGCCAGTTGTTTAACAGATATATCTTTTTAGCCATGCAGAATATTTCTGGACAGATCAGACAAGAAAACTATATCTCAGAGTGAAGGGAGATTTGTCCTCCCACTCCACCTCCCACAGGTCAAAATTAAAGCCTATGAGGAAAGACTTTCCATATATCTATAGTTTGCCTTGTCTGACCGTCTTGAAAGCCACTCAGAAAGTATAAGCCCTTGCATGACCTGTAATGAGATAATTCACAGAATTGCATATGTAAAATATGGCATCCTTAAAAAGTTTAGTCTGCTTGCACTGAGCTGGCCCCTGGAAACTTAGACTGCAAGAAGGTTCCTGTCATTCCCTGGCAAGAATGGATTACTGTGCTTAGAATTTTTGGGGCAAGCAATGTAGTTTACGCTGAACACTTGGTTTTCTTCTGAAAGTCTCGCTTTTTGATACATTCTGGCATGGCTAGCCACCAGGGGAATCCTCCGTGGGCTTGAGTTGCTAATGCATTTCTCTGGTAGACAATATTTCCCATGTACAGTTACAATCTACTGCCAGAGGAAGCGAGTCCAGTGGGACTCAACTAGGTGAGGCCTCACTGGTTTTTTGCAGGTGAATAATTCACTCATCGATAGAGGAAATGTGGAAGTTTATGCCTGATTTCCTCTAGATTTTGCTTTTTGTACTTTTTTCTGAGTTTTGTATTTTATTTTAAAGATTTTTCACTGTGGACTGAGGACTTAGCAGAGTGGTTCCAGCATCTGCCTGGCAAGGGCAAGGTCCTGAGTTCAATCCCTGATATCACATACCACAATGCCAGGTATGGTGGCTTATGCTTGTAATCCCAGCACTGGGGAGGCAGAGGCAGGAGGACTGCTGTGAGTTCAAGGCTAACCTGGGCTACATAGGTCAGGGGCAGCCTAAACTGCAAAGTGAGACCTTGTATCATAAAACTAAAAAAAAAATTTTTTTTGCTCTGTATCCTACTGATATAAGACAGAGTCCTATGAATCTTCTAGAGAATTATCAATCATGGAGGACCCTGGACACAGGGTATGTGACTGGATAATCTCAAGTTGAAGTACTAAATGAGATTTAGGGACTTTTTACCAAGGCAGTGATTGGCATGAAGCAAGAGTTTTGGGGTCTGGGAGGTGGGGGTGGCTGAGCAGGTACAGAGTTGTTTCTTATACCAGTAGCAAAAATTGCCCAGATGGACCTTGGCTACTACCAGCTGTGCAAACTGCCAACTCCTTATATATTTTTTGGCTCAGTTTCACCATGGATGAAATGGTGAATATTCCATCTACCTTTCAGGGTTGTAAGAACTGATAGAGTGTATGGCTTTCTTCAATTCTCATGCTTGCTGGGGAAGCACTCTGCCACCAAACTACATCCCCAGCCTAGAAAAAAAAAAATCTTGATCCTTTGTGCTTAGAGTGCAATATTTGGGCAGAGTAGGCGGAGAGATGGAGAGAGTGTAGATCGTAGTGTGCAGAATTCCACTGTGTGTGAGCAGGGGTCCAATGTTTCTATTTCACTAGTGTTGGAATAAAATAGAATGTTCTGGCAAGACAGTGCTTCTAAGAGACCTGTCACTAATTCTTGTTGGCTTTGGAAGAACCAAAAAGAGTTCTCTTTCAATCCAGCAGGATATTGAACAGCTCAGATACTACTTACAAGGAGTGACCATGTGGGGCTTGACCTTGGACCAGCCCAACGTCATATAGAACATTTGTAACAGGTGTACATTTCCTCTATCATTGAGTGAATTATTCACCTGCAAACAACCAACTCCCAAGTGAGAATGCACGCTTGGGAGCTTCATAATGGCTTGTACTGAGTGTCTAGGCTTTGGAGAGTATAGAAACCAAGGCAAGTCTCAGCACCTCGGCAGTTGGGTGAAACCTCTACAGTGTGATTGTTGGATGACAGCTATAACTGCTTGGCTCCCCTGCTTGTCAAAGCTCATGGTCTAGATGCCCCGGAGGGGGCCTGTGATTGGCAGCTCAATAGAAATAAACTAGGAGAATGTGCTCTTCAAAGGAAGGAGATGCCATTAGCAGAATCAGGTAAGACATCAACTTGAATCTGCTTTCCTGATGGAAATTTCCCTCTATGGAGTTTCAGTCACTGGGTCACTTCTGCTCCTGGGACATTGGAAATCTGATAGTATATGGGATGCCCTAGGGCTTTATATCAGATTTTGTCTCTCTTGAGGGTTGTCCATGTCTCTTTAATTCCAGTGTGCCTTCCAAATATATCCAAAATACATTTTGGGGTGGCTCCCTTGGGGCTGATACTGATCTGTTATCACCTGAGGCTACACCTTTGTAGAGCCTCAGTGGCTTTGTCAACCTTAGTGCTTTCACTTTTTATATCTCTGAAAGCCTTTGAAGGTGCTTTGCTGTCTGCTCAGTGATTTTCACTCTGTTATAAATGCCTACTCACCTTGCAAGCTCAAATGCCACCTCTTCTGAGTCCCACTTGCCCTGAAGTCACACGATTAGTAGCAGAGGCTCCTGTAGAATCTATATCCTCTGGCTTCCAGTAGAGTCATTACAATGAAGTGGCTACTAATTAGGGTTACAGAGTTAAATAATCCTGGATTTGAGTCCCAGGTCTGCATTTATGCTGCAAGCAACCTTGAAAACATGAGTTACCATCTTAGAGACATTATTTTCTCTTCTTTAAGGGTGGTATGAAGGGTGCCCTTCTTCAAATGAAAATTAAATAAAATAAGGCATGTAAAGTGGTTTGCAGAATGCCTGTATCAGAATAAGTGCTCAATAAATGTTAGTTCATGCTGTTTCTGTCCCAAGAAGATTATGCAAATGAATTAAAGTACAGAGAGTTTTAATGTCCCCCGGGGCAAGTAGAGTCACCACAACACACAAAGACTTGTAAAGCCCCAGGGAAAAGTCAGCACTGAAAGTTTACTACTTAGCAGAGTAGTAAACAAACCTTAAAGAACTAATTAGGCAAGTGTATAACTCACTATCTTAAATCATTAAATATATTTGGTTGTTGTTCATGCTTCAAAATAATAAATTCTAAATTAGTCACTTAGAGCATTATTAATAACTAAAGACAGTCTGCAAGCAAGAGAAAGTTGTACTTTTGATGCTCATGAATTCAGTAATAGGATAAAATGTCAAAATCAGACTCTTTGGAGATTGATATGGATCATGGAGATAGTCTGTGTCTGTGAGAAGGTTATTGGAGTTAGA